>JAKTQU010000026.1:0-125000 GCA_030579395.1 Aciculoconidium aculeatum
GCAAACCTTGCATCCTGCTCCAATTATTGACTCTCCAGTCAAATGCTTGACTCTAGTCAAGTACACTAAACCATACTTTCCTAACCACTCTCCAATTCTTCAACCAATTGACATGGACTTCGCAGAATTCTCTAAACAATTCGAACTTACTCCAATTCTCCACCTTCCAATCAAGGAATTAACCCCAACCTCCTCTTCAACATCTTTAATCTTACGCTCCACTCTTGGTAGAGAGCCCTCCAACTTGGTCTCAGAAACAATTCCAGAACCAGAAACATATTGCAAACCTAACAAAGGGCATTACCCGGAACTTTTTAAATCCTGTAGAAACTCTTCTTGCGGACATGAATTCCCAGAGGAAGGCTATAGACATGGTCAAGCTAAAAAGCCTGCAGAAGACCTACCAAACAGAGACACCGTAATTGTATTCCTCAGAGAAATGGTAGACTTGTTGAAGTCTAACATCGACTCGTTTTACTCCTACAACCAGTACGCTGGTCTTTTCTTTGAGCCACAGGTGGTCAATGCTTGTCTCGACAGAACAAGACACGACAGGAACATGTCCAAGCACGGGCTCTGTGGTTTCTGTATCCAGACCAATTTCTACAAACTCAATGAATCCGACTACGTATCGCATCTCTTACGTCAAGGTCGCCTATGCGGCAGCTCTCAAATCCCAAACCCAATTATGGCAGACATTTATTTTATGGACAACGAAACCGGAAAGGTAGGTCTCAAGAATTGTGTTGTTTGCCCATGTTGCTACGAGTTGGTTGAGTATGGGGATAATGAGTGTACCATACTTGGTTTTGAGTCGCCTTTAGCCAGCTACTTTAAGCACTATGAACAGCACCAGATGCAGCAGTATTCTTAAGTTTTATGATTTTTTAGTAATAAAAGTTCTCTGAAGTGGCTGTAGGTGTCACAGTAGGTGATGTTGGGTGTTTGTAGATTGTAGATTAGAAAATATTGTTTTTTGTGATATTCTAATTAGGTTAGCCCATATCTACTTATCCCTAAGCCTCATCTAGTTCATTTGAATAGACCTCTACAATTTCTTACTTGGTCAGTCAATACGTACTAATAAATACGCATATAGTACAACACTACAAGCCTAACAGTTCTCTAGTTCATTACACCAGTGTGTACGATTAATAGAAATAACAACTATTGCATCCTCAAGAATTATTCCATGTAGCCAACTACATATTACTACTTAATCACTTCCACAATTCAACTTATAAATTTGCAAATACAATCTACAATCATTGAGCCTTATCACCATACTAGAAAATAAGACAGGGCCGCACTTCCGCATTGGGAAGTCTTTCCGAAAAATTGGTGTCAAGTTTCAAAATTTGTTCTGAGGTTTTCGCTAATCGAAATAGTCAGAAACTTGTATTGACAGGAAGTCTATAATCTCTTACACCTGCTAGATTAAAGTCATGTCTTTTCAACACCCTATCATATTAGAAAGCTATTATGTTGATTGTCGCTCTCAATAGTTTTGATCATCATAGGGAAGGTGGAATACTAAAAGTACATACAAGCCTATTCCCTCTTACTAGTTTATTTTAGTATATTGTAGTTCTCATTGTTTTCCATAGTTTATTGCTTATCTCGATATGTTCTATTATTTCATAGCAAGTTTGGACCCAAATAAGATCTACTCTTGAGGACTGATTTTTGAGCGCTTCAAGTACATAGGCATTTTCTGAGAGACCAATGTTAATGCTTTAGGTATGGTAAAAAAATATACTAGTAAGAGTATGGTAATTCATCTAGTTTCAAGCTAGATATGGGTTTGCTGATTGGGAAATCTGCGACGACTATAGAAACTTCGATTAATGGTCAGTCAGTAAGGAAGGTCAAATCTATATAAGTTGAAGTATACCTTGTATCCTTATTTCATGCGAATGATTATATACCTATTGTCTTAAATGTTAAAGAATATCCGATATACCTAGTCAGATAGACTTTCCCATACCCAGGAACCTCTTTATTCTGATGATTATTGATATCTCCATACTACCCCTTATGTATTCAATCAAATACAATAGAAATCAATGACAAATACTCCACACACTGTGAAGGCTGAATTAATTTGATTAGATTTTGATAAATATTTCTCAAACTTTCAAAAAGATTTTATAAGATAAACCAGTCGACTCTGAGAATTCTACAAAAAACATCTCTATAACAACAAAACTTCCAACTAAACTATACAAGGTCATGTTAATATAATCTTCTTCTTTGCTGCATACTTCCAAGTTGGGTGCAGCTTCTAAAGTTTTGACACATCAAAATCGCATTTAAAAAGTAAACAATGAAGAAAAATGAACAATACAGTTTTCAGTTGCTTCATATGGAAATAAATTGGCAAATGATTAGCTCACACTGGTCATACATACCAATCGAATTTCGATTACCACTGAACCATGAATATGGTCGAATTCTGTTTATTTGAAGAGTACAAAATTAGATTTACCTCTTCATATGCTCGATCAGAGCAACAATGGCACCTATATCCTAACACATCCAACTAATAATGTTTTCAGAGAATCATCACAAATTCTATCCTTTTTATGTCAACCCTATTCAACACAGTCCAATAATTGAAATCGACGGTATAACATCCACAAATCATGCAGACAAGTTCAAACTGCAGCGATTATACTAATTTTTTCAGGGACAATGTGCCATCATACGATGGTATTGTTTCAAATCAGGTTAGGAAGAGGGTTTGGACCCTAAATATATCATATCATTGGCAGTCTACAGTTCTTGATACCTAGAAGCATTGGTGTTTTAATAAGTAAAATTTACATCGATCGTACAATTTATTCAATACATAAATAGTAACTGCAGGTTTCTTTTTTAGGAAATTAGGTTAATATCTAAGAGCCAATGTTATGAAAGAAGCTAAGAAGTTTCAGTTTGAAATGAGCTAGTCGTCGTCATTAAATAATTCCAAACCTACAAAGTAAAAGTTAACAAATTACCTTTTATTTTTTATTTTATATCTCTTCGTTTCAAAGCGATTGGCAAAAATTTCTATACAACTGGAGAAATTAAAATGGTGATTTATGTGATCATTCCAATTTAGCATACAGAAAAGGGTATATACTTGAAGATATCAAAAATTATAGATACTCGAGTTACACCAGATTTACCGGAAAATAAAGGAATATAATTACAGAACCGTTTCAGGCTGGGCACTTCAATTTGAAGTTCGGTATCCTGGTAGATTAATAATACACAGTATATAGAACTCACCAAAAAACCATATGCTGGGTAATCACTGGATAGATTCGACAGTATATACATTAGACGGCGAAAGTGACAACGTTGGTTGATCTTGGGACTCTAACCTGCTGGACAGAGCTGCCTTCGAAAACTTCTCTCACGGTGTTCTTGCTGACAATATTCTTCATGGATTGGAGGTAGTTGGAACCACTGACTTGGTTTTCGAAGGAAGATGAGGCATCCCAAAGCATAATACCACCGAAGTTTGAATCTGATAAAATATTGTTAGACTGCAAAGTTTGTAAAACCTGGTCTGGAGCAATGTAACCGCGGCCAATTCCACTTGTTGAACCTGGGAGACCAACAAACATCTTGATGTTCTTGTTTGGTGAAGTGTTTTGGGCAAAGTCCTTCCAAGTGTTCCAGTTAAATTTCTTGTCCAAGTTACAGTCGTTGTTGTAGAATTGAATGAAAATAAAGTCGAAGCCAACATTTTGCAAAGCATCGCCAACAGAAGCGTCAGGGTAGACACATTGAGGAGCAGCGGTCAAGTAGTATTGCTTGGAACTGTCGCTACTGAACTTGTTCTTCAATTCTTTGGCCAAGGCAGCATATCCAGTTGGGTGTTTGTCTTCGATGTCCAAGTCGAAACCATCAACAACAGCATCATCAAAAGGTCTTTCCGAGTCTTGACCAGCACCAAACTTGTTCCATAAGGTGGAGGCGTAACTGGTAGCTTCCGAGTCAGATGTAAAGCCATGGGTACCATCAGCACCACCAAGTGACAAGATGATCTTCTTGCCCTGTGATTGACAGTGTTTGATATCGCTTGCAACGTTTGGACAATGTAAGAGGCCACTTGGGTAGGTGCCTCCACATGCGTTAGACAAGTCCAAGTGGGTCTTTGGGTATTCAGATAAGAATGACACCAAGATAATGTCTGCGGGGGTATTGTCACAGTAGTATGCAAGAGATTTTTGATTTCCGCTACTATTTTGTCCCCAGTAGACAGCAACATTGTCGTTACCACCGGCGTTGAAGGCAGAAGCCAAAAGGGCATTGAGGAAGATAGGAGCAATGAAAGCCAAGACGTTGGGGAGGAACATTGTAAGCGAGTGTGGGTGAGAAGTTGTTGGTGAGAGACAATATGGAGAAAATAGCACGAAAATGTATCGATTTTATAGTAAGATATGTGTTGACGATGTCCATACGGGTATGATATTCTTGGAATTTTAATAGATGGGAATTCAACTGTTATGAAACAAAATGCATTGTTACAAATTCCGGCTGCAACAAGTGTTCTGTTTATGTATGGAAAAGCCTGAAAAGTAGTCGAGAAACTACCTAAATGATAGACAATCTGATAATTCAATTTGACCTTTTTAAAGCACAATAAAATGTAATTGGGTAAAGAATTGTGTGATGGTGTTGTATGGGTGGTAAGTCATAAACACAAAATAGACGGGTGACTTTTTACGGGTTCCAAACCAACATTCCAATGTAACGGTTACAGTTTTGATTAAGCCTGGTGAGACAGCATTTATGACAGTTTAATAAAATGAATAGTGTGGTAAATTTTTGGCGATAGCACATCTTGAATTTGAAAGAAAGGTTGTGACAGATAGCCAAAATAAACAATAATGCTGCTTTTTCCTAGGGCTAGAAACTAGATGGAACGTGACACATCTTATGCTAAGAACTGCATCGTGTACCTGATTTTTTATTCTAGAATGTGCCTGCTTTGTGATGTTTCTTCAGGAATTTGCATCATCGTATTCAAAAATAGAAAGATGCGTTGGTAAATCTGAATCTCGCCATAACAAGTAGTTACAATCAGACTAGCGGAGACGAAAATTTATCTTGGTAAGATAATCCGACATGTTTAAAATTATTGAAGGGGAAATCTTTGGGCAGATCACAATGTGTTTCGATCCTATTAGTTATTGATCTAACATTTATTGTTGATCGAGAAATGTTTGAATAATAATTTCTTTAAAAGTATTACTGAAATGTTTATGGACTTCCAAAACCAAGTAGTAATATAAAGGGATATAATTTAAAAATGTATTCTTTAGATTCCTTAATAGAAGTTAATATTTTATTAAACTTATACTTTATACTTGGAATTATAAATATTTCAGAAGTAAAAGTAAAATATAAATCAACACCCTGCCGGCAACGGATGGAGCCCTTACAATATATGAGTCCGGTTGGATTCATAATATATACAGGTCCCTTTTCTTGTATTTCCTTGTTTGATGGTATTCTTCGGCCCAACAGCAATTATGAGATTTAATCAATCTATAACCACTGATCAACTAATATTTTATACACTTTTACAATCGGAAGTCAGATTTAAAAACAAGTCAGCCTACATTTACAGCAATAAGGGAGAAAAACATACAAATGTAAACAAACTAGATATAAAACAAAAGAGAAGATAAATCAACTCGACAATCCCGCCAAAAAAGACACCGCCAGAAAAAGAGAACCCCACAAAAATGCACAAATCTCTTCAAAATCATAAAGCCCTCTTAAATATCATAAAAAATACCGGAGACAAACCATATAAAATCTCTAAGTGAACGTCTTTTTGCTTCAATAGACTGTCATTTCTTCTTCTTGTTCATACCATGGATTTTCTTGTGGCGTTTAAAATAACCAGTCAATGCAGAATTGGTCTGCTTGTTACAACCAAACTCAATCAAGTCACAACTGTCTGGACAAACAAAACAGGGCTTGGTTCTCTCCTTCTGTTTGCCTTGTAAAGGCTTTTTAAATGTACCTGCATAGAAAACGGACTTGGTCCAACAACTATCAGATTTTATCACATGGTGCAAATAAAGATGCAGCGCATAACTTGAGTACTTCATCTGATAGAATAAAGGGGCACAATCCATGATTGGGATGACCGATGTGGTTTACCTTTTGGTCAAACTGGACTCTGAATATCTCACAAGAGTACGGACTGGACCCAGAACACCCTTCGTTATTGTAAAACTCGACATTGGCAATGATCATTTTCTGGAAGTATAGAACTTCTCTGCTGTACCTGGTTCTGCTCACAGTACAGGAAGGGACTGGCTGACCGGGTATAGGGTTACGAACAAGCAGTTGAGGTCTTTCAAGCTGCACGCGGTCAGTTGGATGTGCAGAATTGTTCTCCGGATACAACTCACCAGCTTTAAAAGGAGCAGCAGAAATGAGTGGGGTGATTGCAGTTTGCAGCTGGGGGTGCAATTGTCTATCTCTGAGGGTCCCGAGTTTTTTCACCAAATACGCACAAACGAAGAACTTGAAAAATCATGAAAACAGCATATTAAGGATCCAAAATGAACTATTCAATAAACATTACTGATTTTCAAAATTGAAAAACTCATCGAATTCATTATAGTACTCCTGATATCTTTTATTAGCACATTTAGTCAAGTTTCATGCTCAAAAGAAATATATATTTGCTTGGAGAAAATGCACAAACAAATTTGGATCTGCATATCAAAGATCAAAAATCCAAAAAGACACATTGGGTATTCCTGTGTACACAACATTCATGCCAGGAAGATATATACATTTATTTGTGAAAATAGAGGTTAAACGTTTAATTCAAAGTGTCCAAACAATTTACTTAAAAGTTATCAATACAAACAATACCAATTTATATATCTTATTAATTATAATATGCATCCAATTCTGCAACCAGAAAGTAAAAAGTACCAAAAGAGTCAAGGCTTGTTATTGTTTTGACAAATCAATTATAAAAAAGAAAAAAAAAGAGAGCTGACAAATGAATACATAACGGTCTTATTTTCTTACTAACTGAATTCTATTATTATTCTGCAAATTGCACTCTTATATTCATACTGATTGAATCTATTTTATTTTTATGCTATAATTTGCCAATCACAAACCTTGGAGCAACATTATTCTCTCAAACTCCCATTTAAAAGTTATTGGATAATGAATTGATGGATAAAATATTCTAGGAACACTCTCTTAAATGGTTTTCTCTAAAGAAAATAATAATAATCAGTACATCAATCATTGCCATCCATTATAGAGAATCTAATGAAAAACTTAAATCATTCGGAAACATGAAGAAGGAGGATTGCATATTAGAATAAAACTGAATTATAAGTGCTCTAAGCTTATATTGAGATTGAATACATATACGGATAATACTTTATCTACCAAGAACTGAAGAATGCGATCGATTAAAATGATTCTCCCACAGAACACACGGAAAACATGGCCTAACTTATCACCGTTTGTATTGTCGAGATTCGAGGTGTGTAAACTGACATTTGTACACCAAAATGTGTAGACTAAAATTTTGTTAGGTTCCTTGAAGAATTTATGAATAGAGAATAGACAAAGCCTCGCTATCAAACTGATCTTTTACATTTACATCGCGTACATTACAATATATGAATTCCTTGACTTTTATTCATAAAACACTCTGAAATCCTGCAGGAAATAAACATTCTTTTTTCTTCACATTTCTTGTAATTTAGAACTATTTCGACTATATTGAAATTGTTGCTGCAAATTTCTCTCAACATACCCTATAAAGGTTATCAGACTTTTGCAGCAAATATAATTTTTTTTGTTTTAAAATTGTTTCTTAGAGCAAAATCAATGCGATTCTGAGGCCTCGTGGGCTATGACAACTCAAACCTTCTTTGCTGTCTAATATTTCTCCACAACTTGTCTTGCTTGAATTTCCATAAAATAGCCCACTCAGATAACCACAAGGGGAACCATTTCAGGATCAAGTACATAGTGTAGGAGTATTTACCTCGATAAAGGTTGAACAGAGTAGTTTTAGATAACACCAGCGCCACAATTTGCTGTGCAAACAAAGGTGCAGGGTAGTTGCTATCTCTCAGAGCTCTGCTGGTGGCAAGTCTTGACTCGAAGATTCCGTCAACGTCATATCTCGAACCAGTTGCCGAGGTTAGATTAAGCGAAGAGTCCAAAATAGGAGTATCAATACACCCCGCAATAATACTGTGGACTCTGACGTCAAATGGCTTCATTTCGTTATGTAAAACTTTGGCGTACATGTCTATGGCCAGTTTTGTGGAGCAGTAAATACTGCTCCATCCCATTGCCACGATACCAGCAATTGAAGAGGTATACACAATTGCGCCCTTGGCCCTTATCAAGTAATTGATAAGGTACTTTGTCATAAATATGTGCCCCGTAACATTTACCTGAAACATCTTTGAAACATCTTCATCTTTCATTTCAATCCCAGCACCTCCAATGTGGATCCCAGCATTATTGAACAATAAATCGACCTTCCCACCAGAGTCTTCACCGATGAACTTGCATGCTCTCTTGATGTCCTCGAGTTTCGTAATGTCTCCGTCAACAGGTACTAAGCCATATTTGTCCTTCAAGAGTTTGGTTTCATGATGTGTATCTTCAGGACATACACCGTAAACCTTGTAGCCCTCTCTACCCAATTCTTCTGACAAAGCAAACCCAATTCCCGATGATGCCCCAGATACCACAGCAATTTTTGACATTATTAAACTTGTAAAACCAAACGTTACTATTCTTTCCAATACCCATCCCATTTGGGCTCTATATATACTAAACATGAGGGGACTATCAGTATTGATTGCTCCCAACACGACTACCTAGCAAAATTAGAGGGGTGATAGATAAACATGTGATACACTCTCTCTGTGATACATTGAAATCCGTGGATGGTTTGCAACATCTGAATTGTAGTGAAGTAAACTCTTTATTAGATGGTCTCCAAGTATGTTTGTCGTGAAGAGAAATTGAACCGACGTGTGTCTGTGTTGTATGCACAGGGATATGATGTCATGATAAGAAGGTTTTTTCATTTCAAATGGACCTCTTTTAAACTGCTTGAACACGGTTATGAGATATGGTTACATTACCATCGAGCTACAGACTCTCGGTAGTAAATTGCACTTCTTCCATTGTTATAGTGCCGCTATCATGTTTGGTTCGCCTAATCTAGCATAATCTATTTCCCAGATGTTAAATTCCAACGATCTAATATCACTACCCCTATATTTTTTCTCCCTACTCCTTTGTTTTCCCCTGCCACATTGTTTTTTTATCGTCCATTTATCCATTGTATTGGCAATACCATACATATTTCCTCCAAAAATTATTTAGGCCTATTGCTTCTTGGAGATACCGCTTGCGATCATCAAGATTACAGGCAAACCTGGTTGTGAACTATTGGTTAGCAAATTTCACATTTTATATAACCACATTCCCTTCTAAAGGTATTCTAATCTGCACATCTTACATGTCGTATCATTGAACAGCAGAAAAAAGTTAAATGAAAAGAGTCCAACTGTAACAGTGAGAAAAAGTGAGAGAAAACGTCAAAGGAAAAGGTATAAAAGTTCAGAGGAAAAATTATCTTTACTCTAAATATCGTAAACCTACAAAACATTAATTAAAGATTGCCCATTAAGGCTCCAGCTTCAGATATATGACCAAGATTTAGGTGTTCAGACTGAGCTTTGAATTTCATACTCTACATCCAAATCCTATCATTTCCCGTTTAGGATACGCCTTCGCATATTCTTCATTCCACTCAAAACCCTCTACTGCATATTTCTTAATAATACGTCATACCGGACAAAAACTAACTTCGCTCGTAGCTTCAAAATCAATGCTGGTGTTTTTTCATACTTGGTTTGAAATTTTAATTCCGGTTTTGTTAGGGATTTACCCCTATTCTACTAGTTAGATTAAGATTTACTTACTTGGAAAACCACTAGATCGCAAATCTACATTATACATTCTCGCTCTAAGCATCATCTAGGTATTCTAAATAGGCATCCATAATTTCCTTTATATACCTTATTAAGCCAGTCAAACACATACTATATCTACGAATATAGACCAGCCCTACAAGCAAGCCTAATATGTTTTACAGTTTGATTTATTCTAGTAAATAATTATGAGCCAAATAATTGAACTTTAACCAATATTGTTAGGCTACTAATGCGTTGTTTACAGGTCTTAGATAGGTGTTGACTGGCTAAATAGAATATAGAAGGGGTAATATGGGAGCCTTTATATAGGGTTCCGGATTAGATGTGTAAGAGGGGAATTAGGATAGCCGGCTAATGTAACCTGGTAACATCGTATGATCTGTGTTTCATAGTAAAATAGAACTAACTGATAAAGCTTTAGCTATCGCGATAAGTGTTATCTCGATAGGTAAATAATTGCTTAATTAGGCATGCCAAGAGGAGTTCCTATCAAATATCTAAATAAATGTTACGAACAAATATTAATCTAAGTAGCCTTAAAAGCATAGAAATCAACCTCTCCTGAAGTGACTGGGGAGTGATTATTGTCTTGCAAGTAGTTACCAAACTTAAACATTACTGGTGTGTTAACCCAACTACCATCAAAAGAGAAAGTCTTAGAAACACCGTTAACACTGAAAGTAGCTTGGTTACCATGGTGAGTGATGGTATAGGAGAACTTTTTACCCATTGGCTGATATGCAAATCTGGTGTTGACTTCAGCATTACCCAAGACATGGTTCTTGTGACGGTATCCAATGTTGCCCCTGTCAAAGTTAATTTCAAGTGCTTCACTTCCGTGAGCAGCACCATGTATTTGACCAATGACAATGTTTCCGGTGCTTGGAACGGAGTTAACGGCAAGAGTAGCAGTGAATTTATGAGATCCACCACTTGGAATTAATTTCCAACCAGCCTTCTGTCCAAATTCAACACGAGGGTACGAAGATCCACCTGTGCGGACACCGTCTGACTTAACAAACATGGACATAATACACTTGTGAGTGTCATAGTAGAAGTACTCAGAAGCATATTTCTCGAGTTTCTCGTCCTGGAGTTGAACAAATTGGCCGTTAGATCCAGCAGTTGGTAATTGCAAAAAGAATGGAGACAAGTCAAACTTTGATCCAGGTACAATATAGTTAGTACCACGAGCCTCAATTTCTGAGGCAGCCTCTGCCGGGAAGATAAGCTTGGACTTGGGAAAGAGCAACTAACGAAAGTAAAGTAGACGTCAAACGCATGTTGGTTGATTGATGAGTAAATTTACGACAAGAAATTCAGCTATATTTGTAATCTGGTATAAACTGTGAATGCAGTCAAAATGCCCGTGGAATTTTAAATCACCCCTATCAACTCTGCATAAATGTAACATTACACACATTTAAATTTCCCATTGTTCACATCAGTTTAGATATTTAAATCTATGTTTAGCCGAGTTTTAAAATTTACCAAATTTGTCGCACTTTTACATCGTGTGTTTCTAATATACATCCAACTGATTATTTTTAGTTGAAATGTTAATGATAGCAATCTCACTGTGCCCTAGATACGAGCTAGACCAATTCTTGGAAATTACAAGTGATAAGGACGACATATTGAATTTCTATGAATTTTGTGCTTTCATGACAGATTCCAGAGAAGAATTGAAATGCAGAGAACCGGATCAAGAAAGATTTGTGAAACTATTATATCCCTTTCCTCTGTTGGAAAGACAGAAAAATATTGACTTTCTCAAAATTTGAACCCAATCAGGCTTAAAATTTCTCGGTGAAACTTCAAATGAAACATATTATGGCAGCAAATGAATCACCGTAAAGAAGACGTACTTTCAAAATGTTTCATATTGAGCTTCAAGACAGTATGCCCGTAACTTTTTCTCATAACCCAGCTACAATATTCCAAGAATAGGGGGGGTTCTTTTAAAATCAGTACTGGTCAACCAGGAGTTCGTAATCACAATTTTGAGGATTTCTTCAATGATAGAACCACATATGTGCATGAATCAAGGTAGAATTGAGTTTTTTTAATCTGACAAAGAAATTCCGATTCATACTACCAGCGTATGCTCTAAATCAAGTTGCAACCAATCTGTTATCTACATTACTATTTCTAAAAGGGAGTAAATCACGTATGCTCCAAACAATTAAAACTTATACATATGATAATTTTGTATAATATTCTCTGAATACTAACTTCAAGTGATTACGAAAAGAAAGTCTGACAATTATAAAACATTGATTATGTGTATACATGTGTAGTGGGTCGCAGCATATATTCAAACAGAATATTTATTTCTATGAAGTATTTATTAGGATACTGTGATTTTAAAGGTCAGCCAAAGAATCGCAGTGACCATATCCTACACGCAGACATTACAAACTCTATCAAGGAAGATGATTACTAATTGATAGACTCTGTCAGCACTCCCCAGAGTATATTTTTCATTTGTTGGAGTAAATATAATCAATCATTTTTTGGCCATTATTAGCTCATTTCCCTAACGAGGAGATACAATATTAGTATTTGAAACTATTTGCAATAATTAATTTGAACCAGTTCTGATTAGCGACAAATTGTGTGTTATCAAATATCAATCCATAAAGCGAATTGGGCTCCTATATATGATAGACTTATAAACAGCTAGATTGGGGTATAAACTACTGTAATGATAAATGTACAGACCGTACAAATTTGAACATCAATCTTGGTTATATGTGAAATTTATGAGTGTTCTTAAATCATTTTCCCAAATAGGAAGTGTGCAACTTTAGATATAAACCAAATATATGACATGTTGATAAAAAAAACCAAAACAGGAGAGGCATTGAAAAATTAAGAAGGTATTAAAACCCTAAGATGGAATATGAAGTTCCCTAAGAAATATCAGTTTAAATTAGTCGTACAGACTGAGCTACTACTCGAGTGTAAGTTTTCGAAAAAAGTTCCTCTTCCACTAAGGAGAATTACCTCCTAATCACACAACTAATTCTTTAGAAGTATTCTAACATAAAACTCAAGTCAAAAAAGGTGTCTTTTGGGTGGCTTAATTAGAATTATTTCAAAACTTTAGATGTTCTGTAACTAAGATACTGCTCAAAATAAAACATTAAAATAAAAAACAGCATTTCCCAAGAAGTTCTGACAAATCCTATACCAAGGCAACGTACTATAAATTACTCTACACTGTATTTACTGAAAATAATACTTTTAGAATTGAGTTGAGAGAAAAAAGGGCTAATATATAAATGCTCGATTTCGGCAAAGGAGGTTTTCATTCAAATTTCTGGGTACACGTGATATCAGGATGGGTACTGCATGATTCGTATATTTTACAATATTTGGAGCGTTGAAACTGACCGTGTGAGCCACTAGACGTCGAGTACAGAACTAGCTCGCTCTAATCGCTCTAAAATAACTGTTAGAATTTAAACGTGACGCCATTAGGGACTTCCCCTGTTCATATAACTAGGTTAGTCCTTATTTACTTGGGCTACTACAACCTAGCCATATGACTCGATGGTAACCTTTTATTTTACACCCTTGTATAACGCGTCGGCTATACTTTACCCTTATTCAGGTTACGCTTCTGAAAAGCGATAGAAATACGTTCCATGTTACCTTTTCCATAGCTTACTTAGTGAGTCAAATAAGTAAACGCCTGACTAACATAACCATTTTTATAGTTATATTTAAATATATATCATTGAGTTAAAAAAAGAAATTGGGTTTTCACTTGAAATCATATGCACTACATATTCTTTTCGATCAACTTTTGTAGTCAATAGCTCAATTAAACAGGGGAGCTACCGGCACCGGCCGGTTGATTGAAATAATATCTCTAGCATCTCAAGTTTATTCAGTGCTTATGGTACAGCAAAAATGAACCTCGCTTGATATATCACATGCCATTCCAATGTTCAATTTTGAGATAATGAATTTGAAGGACTCATTTTTACTAATGCCTGTGATAATTTCATATCCAAGACTTCTGATACAGTTAATTTTTTGACGTCCGTTAATAAACCCGAATCTTCTAACTTGAATCCTTATTATATTTATTTGGATTTCAAATTTCAATATTCTGAATTGCACTTAGCGAATAACTTTTCCAGTAAATACGCTATCTATATCAGTACTCAATTTGTAATAATCTTTTTATAGCACAACATTTTGCCATTGATCTAGTTTATATTTAGGGGAACTGCTTACGGCCTTTCATAACCAATACATCTTTCTTGTCCAATACACTCTGGTGAATCATCTTACACCACGTTCTGTACTAGTGAGATTGAAAATAAGAACGAGAATGTGTCTAGGTGATGATTTTAATGTCCAAGAATACCCAATACCAGCAACCTATGTATTTCTGCAGTTCAATAATTCAAAGATCAACATTCCGTTGACTGCAAAACACAATATTTTTGACAAAAAGGTTTATTGCACACTATATTCACAACCACTGTACACTATGTCGGAAACAAACTAATAATTTGCAACTCATCTTGGTGTTGGATACACTGAGTACTCTTAATCATAAAAGACATTATGATGTATTTTTACAGCTTTTGCATGTTATATCAGGGTTTGTGGACTAGAACTTTAATATTAAGTATTACTTTAAGTTTTTCCATCTCTGATACACTGTTTATTCAAGTTCTATTGAAAACGAGTATTTCTCTTCACAGCCTAAACCATGGGAAAATTTTCTGTGTCAGTCGTGACTGCAGAACAAGATAAATAAATATTCTTTATTGGTAGAATTATTCACCATAGTTCCACAGACCATCGAAAGAGCAAACACAATTGACCTAAGATGGGGTAGATACAACTTCATATCTTTCACAGTTGCCAACAATACAGCTGTCAACAAGAAAAAACAAAGTTACCACAAAGCGGTAATATGTCATAGGTTCTACTACCAATACAGTTCATGGAAGTGGTTTGGGTTGCTGATTGATGTTAGGCGTATGGATCATCATAAATTATGAGTAAGATAGTGGACAAGAATAGATGAGGCAAAAGTAACCACTTTTATAGTAGATTGAGTTGCTTAATAGATTATCCGGCTATTAAGGTTTCATTTATATTCTTATGTAAGTCAAGAACTTCAGAACATTTCCTATCAGAACATGATGAAGAAGTAATCGTAACACGAGAAATAGCTGCTACCGAACTATTGTGAGGTGGATCATATTGAGAAACAATGGTAGTTTTACCAGAAGCAGTTGGGTAAGTACTAGTCAAGCTAGTAGAAACACCGTACCATTGAGTAGTGATGGTGATAACTTTATTATAGGTAGATGGAGTACCTGACACAAACACACCTTCAATAGATTTACTTGGAGCACTGCCAGATGGAACAAGCTCACTAATAGTGGTAGTTTCATGTGAAGCGTATGATCCGGTTAAAGAAATTAGGGATAATAATATCTTTATGTAACTGCGGGGTTGCTTACTATTCGTTATTAAAACTCAAAATTATTTGCAAAGTTGGATTCTGGATTCTCAAACTTTCAAACTAGCACACTCTTGGGTAGTGTTGTTGTTATGGCCAATCTTACTTAGAGCCTGCAATTCGGCTCTTTATTGACTTGTCGGAAGGTTTTACTGAACTCAGATAAAGATGATCTAAATTTAGCAACTTTCTTATTTTCTGTCTACCTCCTCATTATACTCTTATTGTAAGACTTAGTGAATTATTTAATATAGAAGAGATTGTAGAATTAGTCAAAAGGTTTTTGATTGTAATAATCAAATATTAAAACCCTGTTGTGTAATCTGCAAGACAGGCTATGTAAAACAATAAGTACGGCCACAACATTCTCAAATTTCATCGTTCTGCGTTCACCTCTATTTTCCCGAACCACAAAACATCTGTATTTGTATCGTCTCGGAGATATCGTGCACATTCCCGCTTCGTATTACATAAGTTGTTTCGCAGCCATTTGCGATTACTGCAAAAGGAATAAGAATCCTCCTCCTTTTATTGAGCAATATACTGTCCCCATAATAATTTCCAAGATTCATTTTAAATGATCTACAAAGCCTGAATATTTCAAATTTATTGTTTATTAATAGAGAAATGCAATCAAACCATGAAGTTGCAGCATTAATGAAACTCCAGTGTTCAGCAGATCAGTTTCTTTAGATCCAGTCCCAAGAAATTTGGAATCTACCAGTGGTTTCACCACCAGTAAGTTGGCTGAAAGCAGCTCTGGAGAAGTCCAAGGAGCTCCAAGAACAGCCTGGACAAGAGTCAGCAACAGTGACATCAACAGAGCGGCCGTTATAGTAGGCTCTGATTCTTCTACCACAGAGGGGGTTGTTGTTTGGGTTACCGTTTGGAGTTTGTTGCTGGAATTGGGATTGGCCAAGAGCGACAATGTAGTCGCTGTCAGAGTTGTACCAACCACAGGCACCCAAACCGGCGTCGTAGACAGTAGCATCACCCCATTGAGTTGCAGCGGCAATGGAAGAGAGAGAAGCGATTAAAGCAGTGGTGGAGAATTGCATTGTAGTGATTAAAGGAGTGTTTATTTGACTGTTGTCTGACGAAAGAAAAGTTGAAATCGAGGAGGAAATATACTGGGTTTTATACCTTATGTCTCCATGTGCTCTTCCAATCAATAGTGGACTTACAATAAAGACGGAGTAAGAAACCAAAAAGAAAAAAAACTGTACTCTTTGGCTCGCCTAGAGCGATTTTGAGATGTATTATCTTCAAAGAATGATATCATGGGGCAACTAATTACGGACATTCTTTATGCAAAGCCTTATCTGTGTCATTTGATACAAGAGCCCAGGAGTATGCAGTATCAAATATTTAAGTTGTTTGGATAAAAGTACCTTATTTGCATACTTGTGGCATCAGCGTGGTTTAAGCATGGTTACCCCAAGATTTTGAAATTTGTGCGTCTAGATCATTTACTTTTGAGATATATTACATGGATCGTCACTTTTGTAGTGTCTAGTTTAATTTGCAGTAGAGCTTGTTTATTCACACTAAAACTCCAACCTCGTTTTTGACATAAGACCAAATAATTACATGACGTTCGGCTAAAAAATTCACGTAAACTGTTTTCATGTGCCCATAACATGTTCTATTCCTTGCATGAATGCCGTTTTCGCTTCGTCTTTTTGAGGCTTAAAATACCAAATCACTAAGCTAGGCCGGTCCGGAATCGCCACACCTTTCAACTATAATTAGTTTTCTATAGCAGAGAAGAATGGGTATTCAGGCAGCTCAATCCGCTGTTATACATTCTATGACACTCTTGACTATCTTGAACTTGTGTTAGACTAGTGTTGGTAAAAATTGTAGGTAAAAGTGTGATGTAAATTGATTTATGATGCGAAAAATAGAAGTACAATTTCATATGTTTTACATATATTCCAAGGAAGAATATAGAATTTGGCACTGTTTAGTGGCTTTTCTGAGGCTTGAAAACCCTTTATTATATTGTTGCAGGGGTTTGCCAACCTTTGCTTGGAGAGAAGAATAGGACTGAACTCAGAGGAAAAGTAAGAAGGATCAACTTATCAATACCTAGATAAATCCAAAATTAACAAGAATGGTCAACTTGCTCTATTTAAAATTCACTATAGACTAGATGGTACAAAAGTGTTCATGTACGGACAAAAATAACAACATCTGATCTCAAAATGGAAGTTACAAATTGAGACACCTGTCAAAAAGGAGTAAATCTTGTAGAATTGTCGAGGTACGATTGAAATCTACAGTCCGGTACACCAACCCTGTAAGGAAGAACAGAATATTGCTGGCCAGCTGGTAAAGTCAGCCTCAGGTAGGTACTATTGTAATAAGCTAAGTGCAGAATACATTACATGTTATGTTTATATACGACTCTGTTTCATTCAATATTTGTACACTGTACTTTTTAAGACACATGGTGCACATAAATTGAATGGACTACATTAACATTCCCGGTACTCTACACCAAGTATCTACTCTCTGAATTGCTACATACACTCTCGTTTAAACACAAAAAATAAATTTTGAGCTCAAACATTAAGTTGCGAAACAAGAACCTCACAGACATTTTTTCTACCATTGCAACGTACCGTATTTTTATTAATTCATACCTGTGATCAAATATTTTCATAAATTTGGAATTTGATTTTCAAACCAAGTATGAGATATTTTTCTCCATTAATTTTATTGATTTCAAGGCTTTTACAAAATAAACCCTTGGTTTGAAAATTAATTTACGTTGATTTGAATATGTACAGTCTCATGTATGAACAAAAATAAAAAGACTGTACCAGTCGTTTCGAGGAGCAGGAAAATTCTGGGTATTGGCCCCACGTGGTTCTGAAATTTATTCGCACCTTCATATCTTTGATTGTCCTTACTGAACTGTACTTGCAACTATTCATTTACCTCTCAATTTCTACATTTAAATCGAAACCTTGGACAGTATTCAGATACAGTGACCACTAAAATTCAAAAATGGGTGTCATATTTCAAATTAAGTCCAAAGAGTGTTGTGTTGTTTGAGATAACTTAATTTAACCTTCATTTCGATTTATATTCTGCAGATTATAGTCATCTATTCTCTGTGTTGAACTTTCTGAACCTGAGTAAACATCCAATACTAATGTGAATAGGTCAGACTCGATAAGAAAAGCTAATTCGAACAATAGTTGTTTCTAAATTAGAATGAAACACCTCATTTTTTGCTGAAGTACTAATGCTTAATTGCATTTTTGGTTTGGTGCTCAAACTGGTAAAGAGTCAATCAATTACGGAAACTTGCACCTAATGAAATTAGTTGCTAACAACCAAGGCACATAAAGATTAAGAAGCTATACAATTGGTTGTTATTGAGGAATACACTCCAAAACCCTGAGGTTTCTGGTGATTTATGTATCAGAGTTCCAGCAGTCTGAGTACTTCTTTACTTAGAAAATATCAACACAGACATCATATTTTTATGCTCCATTAAGATACCATCTGCTAAAGGTTTCTCGAAACGAATGTAATGGGATCCACAAGACTGAAAAGAAAAGCATTTTCAAAGTTGAGCTCAATAATATCATAGAAAAATATAAATATCCGCAAAAACTATCAAGTTAACACTTTTCATGATAGACTAGCCATGTTATTCAATATTACTCAATATTATTCAATATCGCATTTGTTCAAACCCTTCCTTGACTTATGGATTTGAAAGGTGTTACAATGGACGTTTCGATATAGGTTGCTGTATATATCCTGTTTGGATTCGAATAATTTAATTCTACGTAGTGCCCATTCTTCACAGTGAGTACATTGATTATATGTTATTAAAAATACTGTAGGGGAAACCCCCTGAAGATTTTTGGATGCACTCAAAAGGATCAAAGAATTTTGTTATTAATTAACTTCTCTTCTCTATTCATCTTTATATATGAAGTATTCTATTTAATCCCTTTGATATCTATTATCTTGGCTTAACTCCGAGTTCAACATCTTCTAACTATTATTCACTTAAAATGTTTTTATTTTTTAACTCAATGATTTATATTAATGTAGAGGTATACATAGTTATATATTTCAGCATTTAAGTAAGAGGACTTCATCGTCTACTGAATCGAAATTCCCTTCTTTGTGGTATTAAGTCCTTGGAAGAACTCTCCTCAGGTTGACATAGCTTTTTTTGCCCTCGTCTTATTTAATACTTTATCAACAAATATTCACGTTTTTCTGCTGTTTTTTTAAAAAAATATTTTCCCACTGGGAACAGATTTTCGAACCAAGGACAGGTTCTTTTCTTCCACAAGTTAGGCCTCTCGAAATCAACTCTTGACTTGAATATTAGCTTACTGTGACATGATGTGAAAAATTCCGGCTCAAGTTTGAACAAAAAGTGAAACAATTGTATGTACTCCAGATTTCTGCCCCTGTTAGGCCAACCGGTGCCTTCTAATTATAGAAGACAATGTTGATTTGGAGGAAAAAACTTCCTTGTGTATAAAGGATTCAATGTTTCCTATAATTTCTTTATTTATCCTCTCAATAATCATGAGATTTTACTACACTCTCTCTTCTTAGAACCCTAGGCCTTACTTCTGCTACCAGCACATTCACGTTGCTCTCAATTAGATCCGGATCTAGATATCTATACCAGAGCATTGATATTTCAGCCCCGATCTAGTTCTTGGCTCTAATGAAATAATTTGCCTTGAAAGAAAGACAATTCTTTGTATGATACGGTGTCCCACAAGTACGTCACTGTTGTCAATGGTCAGTACCAAGAATCAGTCAACCCAGAATACAGCTATAAGGTTGAAAAAGATCTTTTAGTCTACTACGACAACAATATTGCCTTTTACGCCTGTCAATATGGTGAAGTTGTCCAATTGATAACTTCTTATTCCTACAATGAAAGTCTTAATGTTGGTCTTAAGAGTTTTGAAATCTAATTAAATATGTCCAGCAGGTTTATTTTAGCATTACCTTAGAATTATTGGCAAATTGGAAGTGTTTAGCTAGCCAATATCCAGGGAATTTCATTTTTATTTGCATGGATTAGTTGGGAAATTATCTCAATCAACATGCTCGATATGCTTTAGAATAATTTCGTTCTTTGGTTATTATACGAATAGACACCAGAAAGTTTCAGTGTTAGATACCTTCCTTCAGCCCAAATGCTCAACGTGTTGGTTTAACTAAGACGTTCTTAGCAATAATTTATCTGTGAGGAAGAACACTTGCTAAGGTTTGATACTAGCTGTATACAATATTTCTATACTATGAGCGAGTTTACACTTTTGATATTCTATTAGGGGATACGACGGGAATTTCACATGTCCTGAGTGGATTCAGACCTATGTTACCAAAATATCCTAACCCGGACAAAGGAATCCATCAGTTCCAATCATACAAATTCTTTATACCACTTTTGCGCTCCTAGGAGTTCAAGGGTAAACTTTATTTGTCTTTGTAACCAGCTTGCTTCTTTTACTACTAATGCAATACCGTGAAAAGGTTAAAACATGTTCGTGTTTTTACAGGGTTTATAGTGCATCCTGAACCTAGCTTTTTCTAACTCGTATAACTTGCAGAAACGGGGAATCTTACTCAACAACATGAAATATTAAATTTTGCTCATATAATTGAAATGGTTAAGGGGCCTGTCGGGTTAGTTACCACACTAATTCCAATAGCAATACTACTTTCAGGGTCTAGTGGATATCCACCTAAAATATACCATCTAGTCCTTTTACCATGAATTGTAGAATAATTTTCCATGCTGACGTAATACAATTGGTATGTGCAACTAAGAACCCCTGAATTATAATTCTAGGATTTAATAAACAAACATATTTTTTGAATGAAAAGCTGAATCACAACAAACTCAATTTAATCATACAGAAGAGAAGCAAAGGTGCAGAAAATTGTTCAAATTTCATGTGCATTGATTCCCTGAATATAATTCTAGGGGTTCAGCAATCAAATAAATATCAAATAATTTTTTGAAAAGCTTTTAAACAAACTCAATATAAGTCTGTATCGTTAGCAATGGATATCGAATACAGCAGGCTTAGAGAAAAAGCCACCCATACGTATGAAAGACGAAGTAAACTATTCTCTCAGGCAACGGATGCTAATCTGATGGGCCACAATCAGAAAGCAAAACAATTGCGCAAGGAAGCAAATAAATTAACAGCAGTGGCTGAAAATTGGAATAGAATGGCTGCTGAATACATTCTTGATAAGAACTCAGACGATTATGAAGTTGACCTACACGGATTGTATGTCAAAGAATCCTTATGGGTTCTACAAAAAAAAATTGATAATGCGATAAAAAGAAATTGCTGTCATTTGAATGTCATTGTTGGGAAGGGGTTACACTCTGAAAATGGGGAGTTGAAGTTAAAATCGGCAGTTTTCAGACATTGTGAAGAAAATAAGTTTCCGTGCTTCACCAATTCAAGAAACCGAGGGGTTGTGGTAATTAAACTTAACGACTCTGTATATTCAGATTCAGATACTGATTCGTTCGAGGATTCTGATTGGGGTAATTTTACTTATGATAAGGATATTTTTTCACATGATAAGGATATTTTTTCACATGATAGGGATAGTCTTTATACGTTCTGCGAATGAACGAGAAGTAAAGATTGTAATTTCTTTCATAATAAACCAGGTAGGTTTTAGTCATATTAAGAGAACAAACACCAAGTCTAATGTTGTTAGAGTCTTATCTTTGACATCTCCTTGTGAAAGAATACTATTCTATACTCTACACCACACAATAGTACGATTTCCAATTTTTTTTTCAAAGAACAATGATAAGCTGTTCCATGTGGAGAACTGCAACTCGTCCACATTGGATTACCAACACCAGACTAACACTTCCAATTTTCCAGCTAATCTTATTAGTAACCCCTGCTGCTTTTATATATTTATGCAATTTAGAATAGAAGGGTTCTACATTAGTCCTTCTATTATTTTTATTTAGTGAGTCAAATACATACTAATCTATGGCCAGCAATTGATACGCTTAGCAAATGTGACCATATAGCACATGCATTTTGCTATGAACAATAAAGGAAGTTCTAATTTGACAACAAAAATATTCATTATTCTGGGGACCTTGAAATAGACCAGATATATAGAATCAACACATTAATACTCACATTGTTTGATCTAGTAGAAAATAAATAAAATGTTAGGCTTTTTATAGAGTTGGTTAGTAAAGATTGATTAGTGGTATCTATTAGACTGGCTAAATATGCAATAGAAAGACTAATAGGGGACCATTTAAATAGAGCCTTGTTTTAGAAGCGTAGAATAAAGGATAAAAAGTAGAAATGCTAGTTGTATCCGACTGGAACGGGTAATTAAAAGTGTAAATTCAAAGTGAGAATTTCAGCAAGCGGAACAAAGTATAGTCGTACACTCTCAGGATGTCAAGATAAGGAAAGGACGTATTTAATTAAACGGTAATAAGTCCCTAAAATTAATGATGTGAACTGATAACCAATAAATCTGAAACATTAATCCCATTGTATCTTAGGTATAACGGAGAAATATGGTACACAACCAACAGTTTCAATATCAACTAAATAAAATCCAGCCTACTTGCTAAATTTCAGCTTTATTTTATTGGACATATTTGTCACCAAGAGGATTCTAAGTGCTTACAAGAAGCACCATATTGAATTCAAACGAACATATATATCAAGAACTCTGAGATCAGCTAGTATAAACTGAAGTAAATTTTCTGTGTAGATTTTATTTCCCCATCCCACTTCTACTTCATAGGAAAAAAGACACCTAATGATCACAACGTCATATGACTGGTAATTCCCATATCGACTCCTCCCTATATATCATCTCTTCCACAAAAGAAGATTGTACGGACAGTCTAAGTTGCTATGTACTTTTTTGTATAGATGCTTTCTCAAAAGTATTTGTTGTTTTATTACTAGAGCAGTACTTTTACTTCCATAATTCTTCCAGTTCTCTTAATAATTGGTAAAAAACAACTTCTGTACTTTGATGTAATAATCATATAATTGTATATTCATTAGTTAATTATTTATATTTAGAAGTCAGAGGTTCATCAGATCTTCAAATTACTATTCACATTACACACTTGTTTCATATTATATCCACGACTACATGCAATCTTCGGCTAAAAATTATACCAAAAGTTAAAAAATATTTATACTCTACAACAAATGGTGGCTAATTCTACATAGATTTTTCGATTTGGTATTCTAAAAAAATTGTATAAGCTGAATTGCTCAATGTATACAAAAAAAAGTAGATATAATTGTTTTAAGCTCTGCAAAAGGGACCAGATAATTGAAACCAATATCTGTAACACGATTACTCAAAGAGTTTAGTTAGCCTTGGCCTTTAATGAAAAGAATTCAACTTCACCTGATGTAACTGGCGTAGCATTGTCTTGCAAGTAATTACCTGCCTTAAAATAGACACTTTGTGCCTTCCAAGAATCTCCAAAGTTAAAAGTTTTGGAAGAACCATTGATCAAGACAGTAACATTGCTACCGGATTGAGCAATTGTGTAACTGAATTTCTTCTTGAGGTCAAAACCTTTAATAAGGACTTCTTGAACTTCTTTGGCGTTGACTTCTGGCTTGTAACCAACACCGAGGTCACCATTGGTCCATCTGACCTTTAGAGCTTCTGTTCCCTTGGTGTGACCATGGATCTGACCAATAATTATCTTACCAGTACTAGGAACTTTGTTAACAGAAAGGGAAGCAGTGAGAGTGTGCTTACCAGTACCTAAGTTCCATTCGCTTTGATCACGTAACTCAGTACGTGGGAAGTGAGAATTGTCAGTGGTGGAACCGTTGGAAAAAACGGTAAACAACATTCCTTCGCCATCCAAATGGAAATTTTCAGAAGCAAACTTGTCAAGAGCCAGACCAGAAATCTCTTCAATTTGACCTCCTTGTTCAATGGGCAATTGTAAAGTATATGGTGATAAGTCGAACAGTTTGCCTGGAGCCTTAAAGGACCCAGTCTTAAAATCTGGAGACTTATCAGACTTGCTTAATTTTGAAAGTTCATTTGGAACCAAAGCAGCTTGAACTTGAGAAAGAACAGCCAAGGAAAGTAAAGCAGATGTGAAAGATGTGAAACGCATTGTTGGATAATTAAGAAATACGATTATTAGGGATTTATAAAGTCAATTTATAGTTTTGATTTGCATCCTATTAAAACTGTGTTTCTTATTAGCAAACATTCTGTGACATTGCAGTTTCGTACTGCGCCCATTGTAACTCTATTTCTCAGCTGCAAACATTCTGTAACCTTGCAATTACATGCTGAGCCCTGCTTGAGATGATCTTTAGATAATGGATTTGACAGCGAAGTTTATTCACAGCGTTTAGAATTCGGGATACTATGAAAAAATTGGTTGGAAATATATCCGCCATCTATTTACTTAATTTATATGTACTTGAAGGAAGTGTACTTGAAGTATGTTAACTTGAAGTAAGTTTACTTGATGCAAACTTAATATAAATTAGCTGTTTGTAGTCTTGGAAACCTATACACGTGCTAGACCAATGTTTTAGGTAAATACATGTCAAGTTCAATTTGACACCTTGTTGACAGTATTCTTTCTCCAAGCACCGAAAACAATAGAACTTTACTTTGTGGCAGTAGTTCCAAATAAAGAAACACACTGACGAGGCAAGTGGCTTAGATTTAAAGTAGCTGAACTCCATCACGATGCATTCCCTTTTAGCGTTAAGCAACATTAATAACTTGAAATAAATCAAAGTTTACAAACCAAGATTGCTCACAAACCATAGGGAACATTCTTTCAGACAAGTTCATACTCAGCCAAGAGTTTTTTTTTTGCCCCCAAATATGGAAACTTGCAACATTCACTTTCGTCAAATACTGGAAGTCATTCTACTACAACAACAGAAGTTTATTGCCCATTTTTGTAGTACAATGCAGGATAATACCCGTTAAAGAAAACATTTAGGGCAATTTTGCTATTACTTCATGTACCTTTGCTTTTATTCTGAAATGAAATCAAAATCAAAATATTTTCTACATTTCTATAGACACCAAAAGCCAATGTCTATTTGGAACCATTTAATCTGAGATCTATTTAAATATTTGAACTGACACTAGTAATGAATTTTGCATTGTTTGATGAAACATAAAAAAAAAACAAATAATTATATACGACAAAATAAGATAGACTAGTCAGAAGGCTATAAGTTGCATGGAAATCCATTTCCCAGAACTACAACTTACAAATACACACATACATATATATTTCAAATGGTTTACAAAATAAGAGAAGTTAACATAGATGAATTCTATTCCAACAATATTCCAGAAAAAATGCTAATAATGTTTCTACTCGAAGTCAAATGCAATGCAAAAGGGAATTTAAAGTTGACATTAAAGCCTAATAGAGAACTACATCAGAGTGGCGAGCCTGAGATTACTTCTGGAACAATGTGGCTAGCAAGCTTTGCTGAGAATGATGAGTTCGTGGTTTATTGCGATGTTTGGTAATTGTGTTATTATTTATGGAATTATTATTATTATATAGGGTTTAAGAGCGTGAATAAAAGTGAATGCAAGCACCAATTAAAAACCACATACGCTACTGCTGAACTTCAATAAAAATAGAGGGAGGCGTACAGTTTTAAGCTGTCCATTGATCTCAACAACAACTCGATTCTTTTTGGATAATCACTAAAGTATGTTTTGAGAAATTATTAAAAATGAGTAAATAAGTTAGACTGCCATGGCTACTAACAGCTACCGGCAAAATATGAACTCTGCCCACCATAACATGTTTTCTGGTTGGCATAAATATTTGTAGAATAGTGTGGCAGTACTAAATATTTGGAATTGGTTCTTATACTGTTGGTGGGATTCTTACCTGGATACTATATCTCAGAATTTTGCATATTGTGTTTCAATTAGACAATCAACTACTTCATGCAAACACAGCAACTTTATTAATCATTGTTAAAAGTAGATTACCTAAACATACATGTGAAATGTAACAGCTGTATAGTATCACTGTGGGAATTATCCTACTTTACACAACTATTCTGAACTCCAGGAGATATATATCAAGAAAACTCTATGATGGATGGGTGAGTTTTAATCAAATGCAATTTGATCCCATGTTCTTACTTCGGAATAAAACAGTATTCATTCAGATTGCGTATTAAAGTTACTGTAGAAATATCTCTGTGAAATGTGTGTAGGAACTCAATCTAGTAGGTGTAACTGTGGCATCTCGGAGCGAAGTAAATTGTGTCTATTATGTTTTCAAAATGTATAAATATACCCGGAACAGCAGCTTTGAAGTAACAGTGTTACAATTATATCTTATCCGAAATAAACTTGTTGTATTTAAGTCGGAGTGATTTTGAAGAGTACCGAGAGTAACGGGGGGTAGGGGGGGGGAAATTAAAAGGTGAGATTTTTTTGACTATGATATTAATTGGTTCAACTGGGTGTCAAAAGTTGAGAATATTGGACACTTCAATCATTTATATCAACATCATTAATATTCACTCAAAGTCTTTATCTGCTAATGGATGTCCCATCATTTGAATAATGAGATGCTATTGAAGACCATCCACAATCAAAAGATATAATTAAACAAATATTGGACCATATAGAATGGATAATTACCAGCATACATACGGTATCGATTTAGATGAAGACAATTGTCCAGAAAAACGGTTAAATCTTGCTTTATAGTTCCGGAAAAGTTGGGGACTGACAATGTTGGTTCTGTCACATTTTTAAGAAATCACCAGTGCTTGATGTTTACCACTTAGAAAACAAGTTTTTGGCTATAATTCAAAAACATTAAATTTTGTAGATAAATACCCACCTTTCTGTGCAAAGAAACGAGTTATTGTATATATATCACTGAGAAGTCCTCCTTCTAAATACTACATATATGACAAACAATGTGTCCGCGTTCGGTTTTGGAGTTCGAATTCCGTGCTACATGTTAACCGTTACCCCTCACCAGTGGAATCAGACCATCATAGCTTTTTAGTCTGTAAAGTTATATATAGCTTGTTAACCTGTAAAGTTAATATATAGCGTGTAAAGTATACTGCATATGCATGATCGTATTCAACCGAAATTTTGAGCGTTACTTGGTGTTGTTTAATAGCGTTACTTGGTGTTGTTTAAAAACAAAAACTTGGATCACTCAAGGATTATAGATCATATGTATCTCTATTTGAATAAGGATTCGAAACTCACCAAGGCAAAGCCATCTTTTTCTTAGAATGAATTTCATTGACAATGTCCGTTAGGTACTGACACGGACATACAAGGTCAATGCGTACTTAACACTAAGCTTGGGTCCGCTTGTGTAAGATCTCGCGATTTCGGATCGACTATCGTCCGAATTACCTTTCCGGATACGGAAAGTCATTGCACATATTCGAATGGTTTCAAGCCCACGTTGTTTCTACATACTACTTTTATTTAGTCGGTCTAATATAGCTTACTTGTTATTGTCTTTCCAGAAATACAATGTTAAATACCCCAACAGGGTCTAATGCTCATGTATATACTTCGAAAAACAATAGAAGATTTGAACGTTCCTATATAATTTTGCGAAGGAAAATAGATATCTTTGTGATTGGGAATTTAATCGGATCTTTGCTTTCACTGCATATCAATTTGATTTTGCCACATTTTCAATGTTAAAAATACATCAAACAAAGACACTAGCGATTTGACACTTACTACCGGGTTTGCCGTATATCCGAACAGAAATCGTAGCCAGTTGGTTTCCAAGTGAAAGTATTTGCCAAAAAGCATTTCACACTTAAATAGCCTAAAATGGAAAAACCGTCTATTCTAGGGTCCTGTTTGAAGAGTTTATGAAACCCCAGGAATTGAATCATGCATTCAGCATTACTCACCCATCACGATAATAATCGACAGATTTTAACTCTTTCTGCAGTTAAATTAATGTATCTTCTCTGTTCCACTATATATGAGAAGCCTCAGGTTAAACATTGCTGTATAAGTATAGACCAATTAACTAAAGTAAAGATTGCCAATTGAGTTCAAGCAGGTCAACAAAATAGCAAAATATAATGGAAGAATGGGACATCTCTATTTAATACAAGAGAACGGCGATTCTCCTTCAACAATGGTTATTGTGTAATTTCACATTAACGTTCATTTCTTCTAGTTGAAATTATTTTAATGGTGACGATGATATTCACAAACTGATCTTGATGGTAATACCAAACGCATCAACTAAATTGGTTATAGTTTATTTAATAAATACTACTGGAAGCTGTCTACTTCAGACACAGGAAATTATCAAGCAAAATGGGATTGCTTAGTAGAAAGTGAGGAGCCTATTCTCCCCTAATTATAATAAATTACAGCACAAGAAAGCCACTCCTAGAAAATTGGCACAAATAAGAGTTACTAGGAATAATCTTATGAAGCCGGTATTAGACGAGTAAAGTGCTCAGCCTCCTCTACGCACAGGTGTAGCTCCAGTGATACTATAGTGCGATGTTAACCCCTAAGGTCTTACTTTCGGTCAACAGCTATACAGGTGCCGCTCTTAAATAACAACCCCAAACATACTTAAATGGGAAAAGGTTCCTCTCTCGTCAGCCGAAAATGCGCTTGATCCTACGTATTTATACTTTAGACATGTCTTTGACTTTGTTCACAGCACATGGTGCATTTCTCTTTGGATAAGTCTTCTGACAAATTCTACTTGGTCCCCATAGTGGGGTTAATTGCTTGGTATGGAAGTGTTCTAATCATAATTATTTTATGGAGTATTGATAAATATGATCCCACATTATATGGCCAGACAGAACAGCCAGTAGCCATCGAAAGAATTGGTGCTGTTAAGTGTCCAGGTTTCTTGGTATTCTTTAAAATTACCTTTTCCATTTTTTACGTTGTCACCATGAGTCTCGAGTTGTATAACAGAAAGCTTGGGAAGATCCTTCAATTCATCAAGCCCAAGTTACAAATTAGACTAGGAATTGCAGCAATTTTGATTGGGATTGTTGGACAAGCGGTTACCGTTGGCCAGGACATAGCCCTTTCCAAAGTCGTTAATCAAGATCTTGAGAGTACCATCTTAGTTTCGTTCACAGCTACTTATGCGTGTATCTTGGTGATTTCACTTTCGTTAAATTTCTCAAACTACTTCATTCTAGGCGACTATTATAGGAAGTATGTCAACGGAGAACGTTGGAACAAGTACACACTTTTATTCACAATGAAAATGGTCTGGTTGCTTGTTGGGTTACAATTCTGGATAACATGTTCGGTCACCTATAAGTTTGGCAAGATGAGGATTTCGGGAATCTTTGAGTGGCTTTATCACTTCTGGATCGGTACTGCGTTTTTATTTTGGATATATGAGTTGTATCCAAGGTCTAGAGAAATGGAATTTGACGAACAATTTAACGATGATGATCTCGAAGCGGAAGCCCTTGAAGAAAACTCTTTTGTTCTTGCAACTGAAAGAAATGAACGGGTAAATGACATCCCACAAGCACCTTGGAACCAAAAAAGACCTTTGTCTCTGACTAATCAAAGCTTAGAAAAAGTATCCAAGAAGAATGCTTCAAGCAGTGTGATGCAAAATTCAAGCATTCAAGTTGAAGAAAGGAGTATATGTGGAAGTGATACGATTTCTCAAGATGCCACAGTTCTTGAGAAACTAGACACATTCAACCACTTAACTTCAACTGAGTTGACCGGGACTTTTTTTGTGGACACAAGACGCTCAATTACTTCTGAGCTTAACCCAGTTGAATTAGAGCCTATTGTTTCGATGTATGAAATACCTGAATCTTCAAAAAAAAACCAAGGGTAGTGACTTAGACGTCGTTACCTTTTTTTCTGGGGGAATGCTTTATTTTAGCTAATCTCGGGGACTTCTTTGAACTTGATTAGGGTATTTGCAGCCTTATTCCAATTAATTATTGGTATAATGGCCAACTGCGTCTATATGATTAGCTATAAATAAATAGTTTCCCAAATCGTAAAATCTAGATGCTTTCTAAATCCACAATGATCAGTTCATTGGTGGATTATTTGGAGGTGTCGGCATTAATTTAGAATAACTTTTGTAAACCCAGAAAACTCCAATGCATGGTTTGTTGAATGTGAAATTTTAAAACTTGATTCAAGAAATACGAATTTTAAACATAATTCAAGAATTAAGAGTTAGTTTATTTGTCAGATATTCCTAAAAAAAATCTTGGCAAAAATACAGAAACACAGAAGTCCTACATTCCCCTTGATTTCATATCTAATACGAAGCACAAACTAATACTCCTTCCAGTCTCTTATCATTACCAATAGCTAATTGCTTTAGAGTACCAGATTTATAGAAGACATAAACTAAGATAAGGGAACAATTTGGATCACGTGCTCTAGGGGTTTCCAAAAGGGGGTTCTCGTGTAATAAATACTTATTATAACCACTTCTATGTTGACAAATATGGTCAATGTTTGATTTATATGAATTCACCACAGATCAAGGATCATTAAAAAGAGCGATTTACAATACTTACCGGTTGAAAAGTGCTTAGAAGCGTTTCCAAAACTTTTAAATTTCTCTTTAAACTCAAAAACCACAAGAACTATATGACCAAAGGAAAGTAAGAGTCGCCCCTATCTCAAGCTTACTACTTGTCCCAGGAAAGCTGTTTAACTAGCCTTTCCAAGAACAATAGAAGACCATTCAGTGTACAAAATACGAACTATCGAAGATATTTACGGATGCAGGGTCTATGATTATTGGGTGAATTCAGTACGTAATGTGGAATAATTTAAGAAATCAAGTGTTTGGATGAAAATCTCATCAAAGTAGAACATGATGAATGAATTCAATTCTGCACAAACAACTTAGGTCATAGTCTAGAGGTTACACGGTCAAAATGAATCAAAGGGTATTTAGTTCCCCTCCTGAAGTCCAGCAGTTGTTACGGACACTTTATTCAGTTCATATATTAATTGAGGAAAACAATAAGAACATGGCATTTTGCCCTTAATAAATGACATGAACATGGAACTTTCTAATTGCAAGGAAGAGGTCAAGAAATTAATTGCCAAAAGTAAGAGTTTGTTACCCGTCTTCAAATATAATAGAGTAATCAAAAGCAGGATTATATTCACAATTATTTTGAGCAGTACTTTCACAAATTATATTAATTTCTCTTGTGAAATAGTCCTACTTAATTATAGGATCTTCTTCCTTCAGAACACTGCAATCCCAAGATTACTTGTGATGCAGTTTGCTTGAAAAGACCAGATCGTTTATTCAAGAACTACGATCTCGATACTGAATTGGGAAATCTGACCACTAGGATGTGTCAATAAGGTTTGGATAATCTTTACTATACACTTCCATACTCCACAATGAAAGAGGAATGGTCGGTGACCTTTTTCAAGCATAATGCTCCACAGCCCACCCATTCCATCCTATGCAGGGTCAAATATGACACAGGAACAGACCTTGGTTAACTCCAAAGATCTTTCATGGCGCCAAATGATGTCATTCTGGCATACCATGCTCAAGAAAAACGAATGAAGCAAAGAAGGAATTCATTGGTTATGTACGTATTGATTCCCAATCGGGACAGAAGCGACCAAGTATATTAACCAGAGATATTACGAAGTTTGACCAAAGAGTCGTAGTTTCATGAAAGTTCAGTAGAGGAATAGGTTGAGAGGGCCAAAAAACGACACCGGCTGGGATGTGACCATTGACAGAATTCAAGAAATGAGAGATGAGGTCTTTCAAAAGAGAGTGGTAAGAATCAATGGGAGCTCTCATTATCCCAAAGATTACCTGTCAAATGCCCAATGGATTCAACTAAAACAATAAAAAACATTGGATCATTCTCATTCCAAAACCTTTCTTGACCCAACTGTTCTAGATAGCGCAAAGTTGTGAAAACTGATTACCTGTCAAAACATTTAAAAATCATATATGAAATGGTTATGAGAAGAAAAAAGGCCATGCATAATGCTTAGCGTAGTTCTCGAGGTATTTTAATATCAGTTTACTATGTACATATATCTACTGAAAAGTATGGACCGAAATTAATAGTTCTTGTATAATTTTTATATTAACCTGTCAGAGACCTACCCCTATTCACCTAATAGGGTTGGTCCTGATCTACTTGGATCATTGTTGTCGGTCGTCACTACATTCCGTGCTTAAACACTCTTATTGAAACTGCTACAAAACATCAAGTAACCAACCTTAGTGGTCATTGATGATACCCCGCACTTATATTACTGTCTTTTGATTTTGTATTCGTACCTGGAACCGGAAATTTACTACCGGAAATAAATTTTCAAACCAGGTTGATTCTGCAAAAAGCCCTAAGTTCAACAAAATGAATGGACGTGAAATTTTCATACTTGGTTTGAAATTTTGTTTCCGGTCTTATGAAAAGTTCTAGTTCGAGGTATTAAAAGTAACCACCCTTGTGTCATATAAGTAGGTCCCCTTATTAGTCTTTCGATGGCTTACTTAGCCGGTCTAATGCGCTAATCCATAACCAAGTCTCATACCTATATGAAGTCTAACACTACCTGAATACGGTAGTTTTAATTTTTTCCGATATTGTATATTTAAGTATACTTACATAAACAATATAAAATAGCATAAAGCCAAGAGAATGGTTGGAGATTATCTTCTTTCGGGACTTCAATCCTAGAAAGAGCTCCTCGTGTAGAACTGACGCCACTACCGACTTGCCCAATTTCATAATCGCTAAAAGTTTTAGTACCAGATAGCAACAACAACATACTGCCTAGGTACATTTAATTATTTCTTACTTTCGTCGTAGTTCCTCCAGTCGGTGTAGGTACACCTCCTCTGCTGCCTGGTCATGACGAATCTTTCCGGATTTGTTTTAATCAACATTTCATATATTTTACTTAAACTACTATAGAGTATACGTATCTAACACTACGTATGACAAAAATTTATATGTCTCATAGCGTTGTGCTTTTATGGGGGGGGTTCCCAGTTTTTCTTTTTTCTTTTACAGACGTGCCATGTATTGTATATCTACCTAACTAATCCATATAGTGGAAAGACATTCCAGCGGCAAAACAGTCTTATACTGCTACGAAATCGAATCTCCAACTTTTACCTTCTCCAAGGGTTTCGGTCCTTATTGCGATGTCTTGTGAATTCAAAGTCACTTATCACATACCAACAGTATATTTTGGAGGGTTGGCCGAGTGGTCTAAGGCGGCAGACTTAAGATCTGCTGGACTGTGTCCGCGCGAGTTCGAACCTCGCATCCTTCATCCTTTTTGCTTCAGAAGCCCATGGTGCTTAGTTTTGTTATATCACCTCAACTCTCACAGGAACTACTTGTTTGTTGATGAACTTGTTTTTCGAATGGTTGCAAAAAAATGTGCGCGCGTACTCAATTTTGATTTTTCTTTTTGCTCAGGACAGTTAGTGTTAAACGAATTAATCGGGCATCCAAAGCAGATCTCGCTTTCACGGCCTTCGTCTTTGTCCTTCGCATACCTACAGTTGAATTATATATAGATAATCCAGTGACTACTTGTTTTAATCTATTCAATCTTTTATTTGTATTTATGTACACTTTCTGAACGAGCCCGACTTCTTTTTATCAATTGAATATTCGGCCCCAAAGGAACAAATCTATATACTTCTGAAAGTTTTCCATGCTGTGTGCTACATTCTAACCATCTCCAATACTTATTTCATTCCTATTGGACAAATCCTATCCTGTAATCTCAGAAAATCACCGTCTCTTCCAGATAGAAATATGACTTTGGCTAATTGTTAGTATCAGGAAATTGTGAGTTTTTTATCAAAATTTGATAGAAAATCATAAAAAAATTTTAATTGGATAGGTGGCAACCCATTTCTATCTCTGTTTTGTTTGCCAAGTATTTCCTGAAAAATGTACCTCAAAGATACATGCAGCCTATACGGAGAATGTAATCAAAGAGAACTCCTGAGAAGAAATGTGTCCTCATGAAGAAAGTGTCTATGCTCAACAAAACTATACAGTTACTCACCATAAATAATCCTCTCAATTTCTGATAATCGCTTTACTTCATTTGGAGCTACGAATAACGAAGAAGAAAGTTACGTTAGTTCTCTTTACTTGTTACCCTGGAAGGAAATCTTGGAGTTGGTACTTATCATAAATGATAAATCAATTGGGTTCTCTTTTAGAGCTACTTTGACTACTCTATAAAGCCTTGAAATGCCTGTTTCTGATTCATTTAGTATTGGGGTTGTAAATGCAGCGGCAGAAAAACTAAGAAAACCATTTGCACATCCATATTATGGTGCTGTACGTTTAAATTTGAAAAATAGTGAGACTCCTGAGACTCATTTTACTATTTGCATATTCTGATCATGAATCAACTTTTTACTAAAACAAAAGGATGCCAAAAAACTACAAAAGCTGGTCTGTCAAATTATACTAGTATCCAGAACAAGGACATACATTATTCATTCTCCTGTTTCTCTGCTCTTTGATAAATCATTTTCAGTATAACTGCCACTTCCATAGGATGTAATAAAAATGCTTTTTTGAAGTTCTCTAGCCTTGACTTACAGAGCCGTTGATTGGCTAAGTATTCTCATCATAGATGAGACATTGTTGATACGAAAGAGTCTTTTCGTGTAACCAGGCGTTCTTCAGTGACTTGCGAAATTAAAGTACTTTCTGTTATGATATGAACTTCACTGTACGAACAAACGCCCGAAACGGACTCTCTAATGTATCAGAGTCATGTATTCTTACGCAATTTGAATAAACTCATAATTAGCAGACACTAAATTCGTATTATTTATTTAAAAATACTACATATTTTACGTAAATGTATTAATTAGAGGAAACACATTTAGCCATTATTTCTCAAGACACCGTATATCTTACTTAAATATAATTCGTTTCTATAAAATATTTATGTCTCATGACGTCGTGCTTTTTTATATATGTTATGGATCTACCCCTATTCTCCTAATTAAGGTAGTTCATTTCAACTTGAGTCATTGTTATGGCGCATTACATCCTGCTCTCTAAGCCTCATACTGATACTACCCTACTCAAGTGGTGACTCATCTGAACCCTATAAACCCACGGGTAATCTTCCTATAGCTTAGCCAGTAATACAAATAAAAACATATTAATATCTACAGTCCTACTCTACAAACCAGTCTAGCAATATATATAGAAATATGGATTCATCTAGTAACTAGTTTGCATGACACGTGGGAGACGGAGTTTATCTGTGAGTACATCTTTTTCAGTACATATTAAAGTATCATCGTACTTACTCGATCCTCATAATGTGATTACGATGGTCCATACCCACACAAAACGTCGTAGCGGTTTTTATTAGAATATTACTTTTCAAACAATACAAACATGTTTAGGTTCGGATGAATTGACCATTTATTCTGAAGCCTCCTAAGAAAGGTTGATTTGAACTTTTTTTTATCAACATATTGTATTTTTTAGTTAAATACTTCAAAACAACTCTTTCTGACGCTACAAAAGACTATATGTTCCATGGAATCGTACTTTTATGTGGATTTTGCCGGCTTTACGGCCAAAATGTCTTAGTCAACTCTGTCCATTTTTTCATACTCAAACAAAAATTTTCAAGAAAATGGTTGCGTGGTCTAGTTGGTTATGGCATCTGCTTAACACGCAGAACGTCCCCAGTTCGATCCTGGGCGGAATCAATTTTTTAATTCAATAAACAAGTCTTAGCGAGTTGTTTTTTTAAAGCTGCAAGATTATCAATTCCATCAGGCGATGACATTGATCTATTTATGTTGCATCACTCGTGATGCGCAATTTTAGGTCAATTTCATGGCTTCATAGTAGGTCTTGATAACTTCCGATAACATTTAGCAAAAGAAGATACTATCAGAGATTCGAATTACTTGGCAGTGTTTCAAGCAAAATGAGTCAATAAAAGAGCAATCGAGAAGTCAACCGAAAAATTCTTCGCTACACATTAATTTTAAATTCCCGGCTAGTGCCTTAAATTGCATTTGCATGCAGAAGTTTGAGACCCATGTGCTTTAGACACATACCGCGATTGACATTACCTGTATTGTAGAACCAATAGATTCGATCTGATAAGTGGTGAATGGGCATGGATGTTGTATTCTTTTTCTGTTTTGTCATACAAAAATTAGCCATCAAATATTCTAGAGATATGCTAAAATGTGGCGTGTTATTTTACACTCAGCCTTTCTTTGTTTTGTTTCAATCTTCTTGGCCCATGTTCTCATACATTTCAACACCTGTAACGTATTTCCCCACAGAAACTTCATAACACCAGTACAATGTTCCTGAAAGCCGATATGCATACGATCTCAGATTCCTTGACCCTTATCAATCAGTTTTCATTGGGTTCGACATTTGAGGCGGCAAAATGCACCGTTATCGAGAAACGGTCAATGTTTCTAATATACATCACGTGCATGTGATAAGCACCGCGAAGTGTTGTTTTGTTTGATAAGAGTATAGATGACTCAGCAGAGGATTGGGAAGGAGTGGGAGTTTTTTACCGGGCAGCAAGTCAATCAGAGGAACCCTCAATGTCATCCGTATAAGCCTCGAAAAGAGAGCTTAAAGACCTTATCATTAATCCCACTCAATTTCCCCAAGCCCAGCCACCTCATCTCGCAGTTAATTTAGTTTTTTGCTTTGTGTAACTTTCTTATCTAGTATTAGCCGTGGATTTTCAGTTGGAACCCTAATTGGGTTACTTGTATGCATCCAGGACTCTTCTGATGATGTTTTGATTGGCCCGGATACGGTTTGTGCACTCAGGGAGAAGTATATATAGAGGGACATCCCCCCCGGGAGAATCGAAAACCAACTTTTCACCACAACACTTGTAACATCTATTGTATTCAATTGCGAACACCTGAATACAGCAAACACTTCCCAGTACTTATTGCAACTATTTCCCGTGGTTTAATTATTGCTTAGTTTCTTTACCTTATAAACCTGTCTAGTGATGTCCGCCGCTACCGGAAACTTTACAAAAACAGGAACCGGCGGTGATATTCTCACCACCGACTTGAATGCACAATTCGACAGAGCAGACATGACGTGGATTGGGATCTCCGCCGTGCTCGTCTGGATCATGATACCCGGCGTGGGGTTGCTCTACTCGGGGCTTTCGCGTAAGAAGCACGCCTTGTCGCTTCTCTGGGCCTCCATCATGGCTGTCTGCCTCACCACCTTCCAGTGGTTCTTCTGGGGCTACTCGTTGGTGTTTACACACACGTCCGATTCGCCCATCTTGGGTAACATGGCCAACTTCTGCTTGATGAAGGTGTTTGGTGCCCCCAGTGTGGTTTCCTCTGTGCCAGACATTCTCTTTTGCTTTTACCAGGGTATGTTTGCAGCCGTGACCGCCATCTTGATGGTTGGTGCAGGGTGTGAGCGTGCTCGCTTGGGTCCCATGATGGTTTTCCTCTTTATCTGGCTTACTGTAGTCTACTGCCCCATTGCCTACTGGACCTGGGGTGCCAATGGCTGGTTGGCCAAGTTGGGTGCCCTCGACTTTGCCGGAGGTGGTCCAGTCCACCAGAACTCGGGGTTTGCCGCCTTGTCCTACTCGCTCATCTTGGGTAAGAGACACGATCCTATTGCCACAGGCAAGGTTCCTAAGTACAAGCCACACTCAGTCACCTCAATCATCTTGGGAACTGTTTTCCTCTGGTTTGGCTGGTTTGGCTTCAACGGTGGGTCCACCGGTAACTCCAGTATCAGATCCTGGTACGCCTGTGTCAGCACTAACGTTGCTGCAGCCACTGGTGGTTTGACCTGGATGTTTGTTGACTGGTTCAGAACCGGCGGAAAGTGGTCCGCCGTTGGTTTGTGTTGCGGTGCCATCGCTGGTCTTGTTGGTATCACTCCTGCTGCCGGGTTTGTCCCAGTCTACACCTCTGTTGTGTTTGGTATTGTCCCTGCAATTGTCTGTAACTTTGCTGTTGACGTGAAGGAACTCTTGCAGATTGATGATGGTTTGGATGTCTTTGCTCTTCATGGAATTGGTGGGATCTGTGGTTCCATCTTGACCGGGTTGTTTGCTGCCGACTATGTTGCAGCTGCTGATGGCTCGGTTGCTCTTGATCCTTCGGCCAGAATTGCCGGTGGTTGGATGAACCACCACTGGAAGCAGCTTGGATACCAGTTGGCTGGCTCATGTGCCGTTGGGCTCTGGAGTTTTGTCGTCACTTCCATTCTCTTGCTCTTGATGGACAAGATTCCTCAATTGAAATTGAGATTGAACGAGGAGGACGAGTTGATGGGAACCGACATGACCCAAATTGGTGAGTTGGTCTACTTTGACAACGGTGACTTGGAAGACGGTAACATCTCGGGGCATCAAGCCACTGAGAATGCTCAGAATGATGGTGCTTATGTTCTTGAGCCTATTCGTTCGACCGAAGCAAGAATCGCTAAGCTCAAGGACTCCATCAAGGCGTCCAAAACCAACGAAATAGAACCACAAACTTTGGAAGGAAAGTCCGTGGCGGTGAGTCTAGATGATGCTAGTTCTTCAGAGAAGAAGTAATTGAAATAATCAGGTAGTAATTTTTAATATAATTAATGTGAATGGAAAATGTAGAATGACATATGAAGAGTAAAAAATAAAAAATTATATTAGTCTTGGACTAGGGAGATAAGCTATATAAAAGAGTAACACGGGGACCTATATATAGGACCTATAGGAGTTACAATTTAAGTAAGAGAAGATCCGCTAAAAAGATTAATATGAGGCTTAAAGTGCGGGATGTGAAATCCTATAGCAGTGATCCAAGTAGATAAGAACCCAATTCGGAAAAACTTTTATTGGCCTAATTCAAGAACTAAACTCCGGAGAAACCAGTTCTACTAACCAGAGAACTAAACTTGTTGCATAATTGGAAGGAATTTTCTAAATGGACTCTCGCTAAAAACACATAAAGGGTTAAAGAAGATGAATAAAAACAATATCAAGATTTTAAAAATAAATAAGACTGTGATATCAATAAACTTAATGGAGGTGAAACTTTTATACTTAGTTTGTATTTCCGGTTTTATGAAATTTTTTGATTCCAGATACAAATTAAATATCATGACTGTATCATTTTTTTGAAGTATTTAATTTATTATCAGCGAAATATGTTAATTTTATATTTTTTTATGAAGATATTTATATAAAAATCTTTGAAATAAGTCCTAAGCAATAACATATCTTAATCTAAAGAGAGGATAAGCGAATCCTGAGAATTCAAACACTTAGTTAAGGAGAATATTATCGAGGGTTCACAGTACATTTGAATATTCAGTACAATCTTTTAATTCATATCACAAGAAATAAGTATTCAAACTAAGTGTGAATTCTTGCGAGCAATGCGAGTAGCTATTCTTTCATAAGCTATTCTTTAAGTCACTCTTTAATGAGCTTGATTAATTATTCTTGGTAATTTTTAAGTCCTTTTGAATCAATTGGTTGCAAAATTAATTTACCATGAAATGTATACGGTCAGAGATATGAATAAAGAGTAAAAGAACTGTATATGGCTTCTTGAATGCTCTTGTTATTCTCAGAGTATCTTACATGAGACACAGAAACGTTCTTTTTTCATAATTTAATATATACTAAATATTATAAGGTGAAACTTTAACTCTTCAAAATATACGTCTTAAAAAAAAGCAAGGTAAATTACATATATAAAATTCAACAGTATAAATAACTTTACTCTTGAATTCTCTTTAATTATAGGTGGTTTTATGTTATATACTTTACTGGAACATATAAGTTTCCAACAGAGAATGAAAATCTTTTTTCACTTTTTTGAGATTTTCAAAATGGCTGCAAAATTTCGAAAGAAATAGAATAAGCACTGAACCTCCCAAAAAATTGATAAAGTACATAGATAGGTTAGTGTAATTTTATACAGCGATACACGTATACCCACCATGTATACCCTTTTGCATATTCAAAACAGATTACACTTTACCAATTCAATTTATATACCCTGGGAATAATACCAAACCCTAAACAGCTCTAAGTCATCGCATACCCAGGGCAACAGAATGGACTGATGCCTTTTATATTTGGGATGGTTTTTTTCTAAGTAAAGCTTTGTTTCACCGGGTGTTAAGAAAACAAATGTATTAAGAAACCTTGACTTTTTCTCGTCGAGCTTTTGCGCAGATGATTTAGTGGTAGAGTCCATTGCTAACGTTGGTTCCTCCACCGAATTTAGATCCACTTTTATCCGCACTACCACACCAATGCCACGAATCTCTCTGATTTCTTCACAGAACCAGAATTCATCGACAATTTTGAAGTCCAATAACATCTGAACAAAGTCGTAAATGCGTATTCTCTTGCTTGCTGGTGTGCACCTTCTATTTCTCATCCATTTCACATTTCTTTTGGAGAAAGACCCAATGAGTTCCATTTGAGGAAAAGTATCATGGTGCTCGATATTTCTCAACTCGAGTCGTTCAAGGGTTTTCGGGATTTCAATACCTTTGACGTTGTCTAGTTTTATCAATCCTATATATTCCACCACCAACACTTTTATATTTGCGTTTCGGAGGTCAACCGTTCCAAACTCCCAACTAGTGAGCTGAACATGGTGCAAATTCGGAAGTGCTGATAAAAAGGACAATGAGTCGAGCTTCTCGCACTTTAGTTTCAAAATCTCCAATGTTTCTGGAAGTCTTAAGGGGAGAATCACATTGGAATCTGTTTTTAGCCCGGAGAACGACTTAAAGTTGTCCACAGCGAGGCTCCGGAGGCTTGTGGGGAATTTTGTGTTCGATGGGACGTATAAACCGGGATACAGAGAGATAATTAATCTCTGCAAACGCGGTGGCCATGCTTTCTGGAGGAAATCTTCCCGCACAGGGGGCATCACTCTATAACGCAATTCCTCAAGATTCTCCAAGTAGAATAGGTCTGATGCGGTTTTTTGCGAGCAGCAAAAATACATCCATTTGACCGATTGAGGAAGGAGAATTGTGTATGGCCAGAGAAGGGTGACTTTTTTGAGTTTCTTCAAGTGCCGAAGGTCAACTTCTTCATACTGCATATTAATACACTTCCTCAGAAAACCGAATTTAACTTCTTCTACTGCTGGATGGTGTTCTAGGACATCATGTTGAAAGCCTCTCAGGGTACTAGTATTAGCAAATTTTATGGTTTTTAAACCATCAGGGAATTTTGTGTTTTCAGGAATTCTTCCATTGACAATAATAGTGTCAACATTCGTATAGTCTTGCGAGGAAGATAAATCAAGATTATATGGCATAACTAACTGTTTCTGAACAACTGGGATAGGTTTCAGAGTGCTTTTATTATTGAATGGGCCGGGAATGGGGGTTAGACTTTCCTGTTTATACTCGATTCTCTTGAAGTATAACGAAAAGTCCAAGTCCAAGCTGTTAATAAGGGCCCAGTCTCCAGTTCCTACTTTAAGCACGCCTGGAGGGAACTTACTGCTCTTTAAAAACTGTTCCAAGAAATCGAGTCTAACTTCAAAGCCGTTGTCTCCGAATTCAATCAATTTGCCCTGGTTGTTTATGCTGATTCTTTGGTAGAATTTAGCCATAACAGAGTTGGATATGGCTTCATCTGAACATACTTCATGCACCATGAAGCATTCTTTGTGAGGTAGGTAGACGAAAATGTGGTCCCAGATTTCTTCAGGAATGATTTTGATGTAATCGTGGAGCATATTAGAATGAATCAGGTTTAGGTAGATTGATTCTTCAAAGAAACGTTGAACAATGTGTGATGTGTAGTATGTAGCATGTAGCGTGTAACGTGTAACTTGAATAAAGTTGAAGTATAGTTGATTTTATGGATATACTTTAACCTATAAGATAATAGGAATACAACGAGTCGCGAGGTGAAGCTGTATAGTACTAATTATGAAGAAGGAAAGAATGAAATAATAACCAATGAGCACCGGAAAGCCAACAATTTTGGTTGTCATGAACAGAAGTCAATTTTGAGTATAGCGGCAGTTTTTGCAACCACAAAAGTACACAAAACGCACAAAATGATAATCACTATCAATATAGCTGCACTACATTCCTTAGCTGTATACTTCACAATCATATATAGTCCTAGCTGTTTCTTTTCACTTCAAGCTGCTAGCTAGGGCACTTAGATAAGTAAGGTAACAAAATGTGTTGACTTCATTTCAGTATCCAGCGTAGCTAGAAATAGCTTTATTCATTAAATGTGGGGATTTATTCATTATAAAATTTGTCTATTCACTAAATGTGTGAACATTCATTATAAAGCTTTTTTATTTACTAAATTTGTGAATTTATTCATTAGAGAAAAGGTGGAATTTGTCTATTTTTATACACCATTCCTTTACCTATGTGTAGGATTCATGAAACAATCTTGTAACATACCATTACACTACTCTGTTTTTAGTTCAACGTTACATTGTGTTGTTGCAAGTAGTATCTGTAAGTTACACTTAGTCATTCCAATCACGTACAGCTTGCTATTATGGAATTTGGTTAAAAGGGAAATTGCTGTATTGTAAAAGACACACAGACTATTAACCACTCCAACTTAACATCTATACACAGTAAGATTCTATCCTTAGCTTAACTGTTTGGGTAGCATTATACTCTTTTAATTCTTAGATTAGTTGGCTTAAGCAGAAAAATTTGAAAAAAAGTCTAGCCATCTTAATTGTACAAGATAACAGTCATTATACTCTACTATAGAATGGAAATCTGTTTAAGAAACTCAAAGTTGGAGATCTTAAGAAGTTTCATTGTTGGTTTGCAATGACTAATTAACAATGGCAATATTCATGTAATTTCAAAGGAATTAACAAATCTAGAAGTCACCACAATTTGTATTCTCAACTTCTGTAAAACCCTCCAAATAACTAGTTTTCTTTATACCTTGACATCTTTGTCTGCATGGACCTAACCTCAAATAGTTTCAGTATTCGAAAATCATAGAATTAAATTGAAATAGTTGTTTTTCCCTATCAAATTTCAAGAGCAGTTCGATATTGCATCTTCTATGTACGTGTTTTATTTTATTCCTAAATTTGCATTTTCATCTAACAAACGTCACTCAAGGGAGTAAGAAAAGTCAGGACAAGCTGTGTCTGTGAGTGGTAGACGCTACTGAAAGTATTTCCTCCTAGTGAATGCTGACTAGTTGGTTGTCTGGCTTTTGGATCTGTGCTTGTAGTTTGGTACCATATGACCTGTCCTCAAAGTAGACGCTACTTGAAAACATCAAGTGTGAACTTGTCCTTTAATTTTAGTCCGCAGTTGATTATGGTTTGTTGTTGAAATGTTCATTCACGTTACTAAAAATTAATAATACGTTATGAAATGTCTTGACCTCTTGATATTTTTTAAAATTTTTTCGAAATTCGGAAAAAACATTAAAAAAATATTTTGCAACCAATCATGTTAAGAATTATATCTAGAATACAAGAGCGTTCTTATTAGAAGAATTAAAGCACCAAAGATAACAGAGGGAAAGAAGGTCTGAATTTTACGGAATGCAAACATGTTGTGATAGGCAAAAAGAGTGTACTAATTCTACTCAAGGACAATAAATGAGGAAGTATTACAATAGAATAAATATTTTAACATCAAGAGTGATATTAATTTGCGTTTGCCTATTGACACGTATGAAATGTTAACATCTTGGTACCATTTCAAAACTTCATTGATAGACCTGACTAAAAATGACCAAGAATTCTGGCTAGCTGGAAATTGTTTTGGGAGAATAGAAAACCATTGCAAAATTCAAAGGGGCCTGGTATTTAGCCCTCTTGCATAGTTCTAGTTCCCTTTAAATCGAACTCTATTTTTTAAGGTAATTTCAACCTATTCTGTAATTTCAATATCTCATTTCGGATCTCTTTCTGTTCAATCAGAATCTGTTGTCTACTTCCGTAAACACGGCTTATGGATAAACTTTTAAGATTTGCCAAGTCTGACTTTGAAGGAGGTTCCCAGCGGTTAGTCTAGATTTTATTGGATCATCTAATGAGCAAAATAAATTAGCGGGGGATATTGTTTACCTAAACTTTGTATCATTCACATCAACAGAATGCAATTTTCCGAGGGTACAGTCACAATTAGCGTGTGCTGGGAGTATGCAATGATACTCAGTTTGTGAACTTGACTAGGAGATAAGTAGAACTTCCATAAGCCCAGTCAGCCCATTTTTTAGTGCAATCAAAAGCTAATTACCGAATAAGCCTTGTGGTCGGACATATCGGTTGTGTTTATTTATATCACAAGCTCTGTTAGAGATGTAGGAGCTCAATAGTCCGTGCACCGATATGTCCGACAATAGTTAAGTAAATATGACTAAATTAGGCAGAGGAATTCGGGGTTTGTTGTTAATTGAGTGAATTTACAACCGGTTTTACCTTCTTATGCGATTTTTGCAGTATTTTCTGTTTTGATAACTTGCATGTCTTGTGTGATTATGTGTATGCTGTTTGTAATGTTTTCATTTGTATGCATAATTCATTTTTCTCTCTTTACATAACCACTACTATGTACACCACGTTCACCCACCTGTACAATTGTCTGTGTAAACCGGCAAGGTTAATACAAATCTTAAAAATAAATAACTCCACTTAACACGTCACAAGCACTATCATCACTCTACATTCATAAAAATAAACATTAATATTTCCCAATACCCTAAAAGCTCTCAGTGTAGCAGTACACATCGTGTTTCTTTAACCTATATCTTTCATTTTGACATTCAACCTTCATTAAATTCGTAAGTGGCTCTGGACCACAGCCCACCACAGCCAACGCCTTGCACAGCTCAACTTCACCATCCATACTGTCTGTGTATTCCTTGAGAAGCAGACTCACCGAAGGTCTTCCGTAGAATATAGGGAGGAAAGAACTCTCGCTTGATACAGACGAACTGGTTTGGTACGAAGAGTCCTCCTTCTTCCCATTTTCAGCGAAACCATCCGTCTTTCTCTCTTCAGAACTTCTCTCCGCCTGTTGAGTGACATATATCTCGAGCGTGGCCCTGCCATTCTGGACAAAGTGCATGATTTCACCAATAATGTCTCTGAACCAGCACACATTCTCCTCCCTGCGGGCAATCCACACGATCTTGACCTGCGCATTCTTGGGGCGGAAAGCAAAGTCGTTCACGCTGTCTCTCTGTTGGAGCTGTTTGAGCAAGTCCAAGGCCACTGGGAAGGTGAAAGCGGCCCCAGAACCAGCTCCGATGAGAACTGTGTAGTCAAAACGAACCAAAGACTGGTAGTGGCCACCGTAGGGCCCGCTGAACGTGGCCTTTAACTTGAGGGCGCCGTTGATGCCACCATTGGACGATTCCAAAGCGGTTTCCGAGTTGCACGACGAGGTTACTATGACGGTTCCGTCTGCGTCCTGGGTTTTCTTGGCTTCCTCTTCCTCGTCCCTCATCTTGATCAACTTCTTCATCAAGAGCTTGGTGAAGCCCTTCTGCTGCCTGATCACCAAACGGATATTCCCTGACTCGCTCAAGGACGCAATGGTGAACGGATGGCTCTGGAAAAGCTTCACCTTACCCACAGTAAGAAAGATGTGCTGACCTGCCTTCCACACACGACACTTGGGCAAGAAGTAGTTGTACCACTTTTGCGGGTACTCAAACTCAATGTCTCTAATAGGGATAGTCACGCTCATGGTGTCTTCGTCCAAGATCTCAAACTCACTCAAGCCCTTTGTAGGCGACTTGGCCTTGTGGATGTAGGTGTACACCCTGCTGACTACTCTGTCCAAGACAAGCCCGTGGACGGCGATCAACACCACGGCCCTGTTGCCCGGGTTGTGGAAGAAGGTCATGAGCAACATGATGAAGTTGGCCACACGGTGCTTGACCAAGAAGAAGTCAAACGCCCACGATCTGATAAACTTGGCAGAACCCCATGTCAAGATGCAGAAGCAGCAGTATGCAATTATCCCAAAGATCTGTGGAGGGATCATGATCATCACTACAAAGTTCAACTTGAGCCAGTACTGGATGGTCATGGCGGTGTGTGCTGTGATCATGGCCCACATTGTTCTGGAGACCCATTTGTGGATAAACGTGAGTCGGTCGTGCTGCAAGCCACTGATGGAGCCGACAAGATCGTTTTTGGTAATCATCAACATGATGGTGGGCAAGTTCCCCACGGCGACTTTCAGCACACGCTTCGCAACGATATATGTGTGGTCCTGGTAGTCCAAGTCCCTGGTTTCAACAAAGCAAAACACAGCACTGATGGCGAGGTAGACGACCGCAAGAGCCACCATGGAGGGCTGGTAGTAGATGGTTTTCTTGCCCACTTTCAAGCTGAAACTGTTGGTCCAGAGGTCCCAGTATCTCAAGAACTTGAAGTATGAGGTGTGTGTCAATGACTCGGGCGTACGCTTGCCACGGAGCCACTTGGGTATCCAGTGGAAAAGCACTCCGTGAGAAGCCAACATGAGGATAGTCAAGACGAAAAGGAGCCACTCAAACTTGTTGTTGCGATCTTTCTCAACAAAGTACTGCTGATCAAAGGGAATGGTGGATGGCATTGCTGGAGGTGGCTTGAATATATTAGTAGTAAGAGAAATACCACTGGGTTATTTGTATAGTGTAGTCACTGCCCTATTCTGGATCTGCGCTTCGTAAATCAAAAACACAGGTATGCACAGTTTCTTCTAGAAGTGGGCCACTTGTTGTTGCGGATATCAGGTCGCTTGTGGTATATTCACTAGTAATATTTTGAATACAAGCAAGCTCCGTATTCTTTATATTTTGTACAATTCGCTAAAAGCATCCAGTCAAGATTTTTCACTTGAATCACCAAGACCTTTACTGGAAGGCGCATGGTTATGGAGATATCGGTCGAGCTTTAAAGAGGCTCCCAGAATAGGATTTGGGTCGTATTCAGTATTATTTTCTGTAACCAGGACAGGCGGTTTTGCTTTTTTTGCTTGGTTTTCCTAGCGCGGAGATGCTAACCATTGGATGGAAACTAATCTTTTTCATCAGAAGTTATGTGCGTAAAAAATAATTAGCTGCAAATGTAACAAAACCGCAAAACTTCTTTTTTTTTTCCTCACAACTGAATTTCTCTGTTGCAAGCCATCAAATAAAACTAAAAAACTTTACGGGACTCTATTGTCGGGAAAAATACCAAGGGCCAAATGTTGTATAGTGGAAAAAATAATACAGATAATTTTTTTTTTTTTTGGTTAGTGAAGTCCTTCCCGCAATTGGCTCGGATCATCAAACCGGCTTTCCTACCACAAACATAAGCTATTTACTCCTTCTATAAGAAGTAATCACCTTGCCACCAAGAGTTTTCACCAAAATAAACAACCTATATTAATTAAAACCCCTTAGCCTTCGTTCCAAGCTTTAACATGTCTTTAGTCCCTTACATTTATTTATTTGCTTTTGTTCAACTTGTCACCGCAAATAACTGGGCAACATATCCCCAGGTCCCAAGAACAGCAACCATTAATGGTTTTGCCGATCCTATATACGATTTGTTGCCAGACTGTGCTAAGGAATGTGTCAAGTTCAGCACCGGCAATACACCTTGTCCATACTGGGACACCGGCTGTTTCTGTGTCATGCCCCAATGGTCGGGCTTGGTTGGTCAATGTGTTGCAGACAAGTGTAAAGGTGCAGATGTCGTGCAAGCTACTTCTTTGGCTACTTCCTTATGCTACAAGGTTGGTGCTAACACTTGGATGATGCCCGCTTCCATTTCCACCGAATTATCTACGGCCGCAGGTGAAGCCAAGGCTGCTGCAACAACCACAGCCGAGTCTTCAGGTAGTGCTCGTGCTAGTGCTAGTGCTAGTGCTTCTGGATCGGGCCAAACTACACATGCAGCCTCTTCTACAGCTGCTGCTTCTAGGTCTAGCTCTTCTGCATCCGGATCCGAAACAAGCTCCGCAGCTCGGTCAAGTTCCACTTCAAACCAAGGTATCTACGGACAGGCACTCAGTTTTTCAGCATTCTTGATCAGTTTGTTCGTTTCTCTTCTTAGTTAGTTAGCAACTTCTTAATTACATTAGGGTCCTTGTAATTAGTTAGTTAGTTAGCTGGTTAACAGTGCTCTTCTCAAATAGTTAATTAACGTCTCAAGTATTCAATTAACAGTTAACGTCTCTTACCGTACCTTCTTAACTTTGGCTATATTTAGTTTCCTCTACCGATATGTCCGACTCCCCTATTCTCTGATATATTGCTCATTCCAATTGAAAAATGCATTTTTGTGCTCAAAAATATCATCAAAAACCCCTCAAGCAGCATGAATAACAATGTCTGAGTTTCGGTAATCCAAAAGAAATTCGAATGTGGGGTCCAGCATGCTTTTTCAAATCATGGGTTGTTGTAGTGTTGGGGTCAGACCCATTATGATTCGGTTCAAGGACCTCCCGCGCTTTTTGCAATTTTAGATACATGCAAGTGTCCAACTCACTGCCTTACAATTTAAACTATCTTGCAACCCTGTTCCATCTCTTCCACGAGGTTTTGTAGCCCTTATGAAACTCAAATATTCGATTCTCGTAGAAAAAAAAAAACAAAAATATTTTTTTATGCACAATTAAAATTATTTTTTTCCGTTCTTGTCCAATCTAGAAAATCAACAGCCACAAATTCTGATTGGCTGCCAACACTCTAAAACATCAGCGAGAACGGCTTGCGATTGGATCTTTTGTGGAAAATCAGTTGGAATGACCAAGAGAAGTTCAAGATTAACGATTTAGTAGTTTTAAATTCCCTCTGCATTTTGTTACTATTTTTTCTTGGAATTATTAACCGGGATTAGGTCGGAAATTAAGTGAAAAATTGCCTTAGAGTTGCAAAATATACCACATGGAATATTCGTCTGTTACCCTGTTTAGAACATATTATTGATCTGTTTGTGAATTTACCGCAATCGCTTCGGTATCTCAAGAATCTTAGTATATAACATGGAGGAAAATCCCCTCCAATGTTGTATAATCTTTTTCTATTCATCATCTTCAGCTTATAGCATCCTAAAACAATAATACCAACAATGAGAACTTCCACTTTCGCTTCCACAGTCTTTGTTTCTGCTGCCGTCGTCATGGCTGCTGATAATGCATTCACTCAGTTCCCTTCTGTTCCAAAGACCGCCTCCATCAACGGTTTCGCTGACAGAATTTACGGTGACTACCCTTCTTGTGCTAAGGAATGTCTTAAGCAATCCACCAGCAACACCCCTTGCCCATACTGGGACACTGGTTGTCTCTGTGTGATGCCACAATTCGGTGGTCTCGTTGCTCAATGTATCGCTGACAACTGTAAGCAAGGTCTGGATGTTTCCAAGGCTACTTCCTTGGCCAACTCCATTTGTTCCTCTGCCGGTGTCGGTTCGCCATTCTGGAACTACCCAAGCTCCTTATCTGCTGTGTTGTCTTCTGCTGCTGCTAACACTGCTGGTGCCGCTGCATCTAGTGCTACCACCACCGCAGAATCTTCTAAAGCTGCAGCAACTACTACTTCCGAAGCTCCATCCAAGACTTCTGAACAAGCCAAGGCATCTTCTTCTGTTCCAGCAGTCACTGAGGCTCCAAAGTCCTCCACTGCTGCTCCAGTATCCAAAGCCGAATCTTCTGCTGCTCCAGTATCCAAAGCCGAGTCCCATGCTGAATCCTCTGCTGCTGCTCCAGTATCTTCTGCCGCTGCTCCAGCATCTCACGCTGAATCTTCTGCCGCTGCTCCAGCATCTCACGCTGAATCTTCTGCTGCTGCTCCAGTATCTCACGCTGAATCTTCTGCTGCTGCTCCAGTATCTCACGCTGAATCTTCTGCTGCTCCAGCATCTCACGCCGAATCTGCTGCCCCAGCATCTTCTGCTGCCCACTCATCTGCTGCTGCTCACTCATCTGCTGCTGCTCACTCATCTGCTGCTGCTCACTCATCTGCTGCTCCAGTATCATCTGCTGCCCCAGTTTCATCCGCCCCATCCGCTTCCACCATTTCTGTTGATCAAGTTAACGGCGCTTTCAACAACGGTCCAGCTTTGGTCGGCTCCGTTGGTGGTGTCTTTGCTGCTTTGGCCCTCCTCATCTAAGTATAGAACCAACCATGGCTCCTAGTGTCTTTGTTTAGGTTTGATCATCCTGATTTTGAAACTGAAGCTTATTAAAATAGTCTTTCGTACTAATTCGTATAATTTTATATTCAATTCTCTTCGGTTCCCCATTAATTACTTATGGATCATTAAACATTAAGTTTCAAAACTTTTGTAGATGCTGCAATAGAGTCAAGATTGGAATGGTATAGTGTGATTCTGTCTCATGATATTGGAATATCAATGATGTGATTGAAGATTCATGAATTCAAGGAATCAACAATGTTATATCTTAAAAATAGTGAAGGTTGATATGCAGATCAATCATATTAATGACGACCTTAATGACAAATCAAGCAACAATAGTAATCCAATTAGTAATGAATGAGAACACAACGAGGCTTTTGCAAACTAATTGATGCTAGCATCTTGCTTAAGCCATCTAGGATCAGTTCCAAAATTCAACAAGCCATGTTCCATTAGCTTTTAGGGTAATGGCAGCACCCCTATGTACAGGTCACAATGGCGGACCAATAAGCGATCGTAAGTTCAAATCATCATCCATACAGAACATATCGTGAAGCTAGGTAATATAGCATAGTTTGAACAACCTAGAATATATCCGATTCGCTTTGTCCACTAGCCTTCTGATATATATCAAGTGCTGCGCCCCATACCAAGACTTGTCAACCATGCCAATACTACAATACTCTTGGAGCATTGGCATTCATAAACCCGTTGTTTCACCCCACATCCCTATTCATCACCCCATCCCGTCACCCCAGATCTCTATTTCCTCTCTGCAAACCATTCTTTACACTAAACTTGGTTGCCAAAGATACAAAATCCTCAAACCCAGACCCTCTCAATTCCATTTCTAAAATAGGCATCTATTGATACTTTTCTCCCCTCCCTGACTACACTGTTGCACACACCCATTTCTTCTGCTACCCGATACCAAACCTTACTCTCTCATTCCTCGCTTGTCTCCTTCTTTCCCTCTGATCCCCCTATCTGACTCCTAACATGGCTGCTTTTCTTCGCTACCAAAAACGAAAATAAACAAAAAAGTTTTAAGCGTCTCCACATTACTTTGCTGAACCCACATCAAGTGGAACTTACATGAAGAGAAAAGCTACTGCTGTTTAATCATTAATCATCTACTTATTGGATAAACCTAGCTGTTTTCGTGCAAGACTAACTAGACTACATTGATTATGTCCCAACGAACCAACGGACACAGTAACGAGCCCCAGGGCAACAATGACGGACTTGACTTTGCTACCGCTATCCTCACCTCCAAGTCGCCCCAGCAGGCTGCTTTAATCTTGCCCAACGTCTTGAATGACTCCTCCAAGTTGATCAACCAGGACTTGATTAAATGGTTTACCGAATATTCGCAGGCTACAAAGCAACACAACGCCACCTTGAAGCGTTTGGTGGCTGACGGCTCCAAGTTCTTCTCTCAGAGAGACCAGGCTGTAGCAGAGCAGTACAGTAACTTTCCCAAATACTGGAACTTGGTCTTGGATACCGTCCAGAACGAGGTGAAGCACTTGGACTTGGTGAACCGAGGCATTACCCGAGGCATCTTGGACCCTTTGAATGACTCTGCCAACGACGTTAGAATCTCTGAATTGCTTATCAACTCACAGGAACTTTCCGAAATCAGTCGTAAGTTGGTCTCGTCCAATTCCGGAAACTCCGAGATGGAATGGAACTACAAGGCACCTGTCTCCTTTTCAAACTTGGAGGCGTTCAAATCGGCAGAGATCGAACGCACTTTTGACGTTGTCTACAGCTTTCTCCAGTTGAACCATGACAGATACAATGAAAATTTGCAAACCAACGAATCTTCCATCAAGTCTCTCTTGGACCACTTCAAGTTATCTACAGAATTAAATGCATACTTGCACTACATTGAAAAGACCCAGTTTAAGCCTACCGCCAACGATCTGTTCTTGAACAAGCAAATCAAGCAACAACAGCGCCAACTCCGCTCAAGCAACCCAACTTCCCCTAAACCTCTTGCTCAACCCACTCAACCAAACACTTCCAAAAGCAAGAGGTTAAGCATGCTTCCAAAGAACGACGACGACAACTCCATCACTTCTGCGGGATCTGGAAAGAAAACTTCCAAGTTGAAATCGAAAGTGGGATCGCTCTTTGGCCGTAGAAAGAAGGCTCCCTACCAATCCCTGCCTAGTATCGGAAACGCTTCCATTTCTGAAGATGCTGTTTCAGCAACCTCTTCAAACCCGCACGGAAGCTTCTCGAACCAGCTTCCATTGACCAGCCCAACATTCCCTCACGCAAATGTCTCTAGAAACCACTCATTAAGCAGACAAGGAACTATCAAGCTGACAGCAAGTCCAGCCTTCCAACAAAACTCAAGTTTTGCTCATAAACCATTGGAATCCAAGCAAGACAGAGCTCCACAAAGAGCTCCATCTCAAATTGAAAGAACTCCGGAACCTTCCCAGACATTTGCAGCTCCAGGCTTTTATACCAATCCTTCCAGAAGAGACACTCCTCCTATTCCAGCCCAGACTCCTATATCACCTACACAGGTCTCGCGCCAGGCTAGTGGGCTTGCTCAGCCTGTGACCCCTACAATTAACTCTAGAGTTTTTGAACAGCCCTCCGAATCTCCAAACGTTGTAAAGTATGATTCGGATTCTACAAGCAGTGACGAGGAACGCCAGAATGGTCTCAATGGAGGCCGTAAATTGTCTATGTTGCAAAGACACGATCTTAATACAAACAGTGAACCAGCATACTCCCCAGTGTTTTCAGAAAAGAAAAGCTCGCCTCAAGAACCTTCATACGCATCCAAGCCTCTTCCTTCTGACCCAGTTGCTGCTTCACCTTTCGGAGTACCACAAACGCCCAAGTCTAATACCTTGGGTAGTGCCAATACTGTCAGTTCTGCTCCAAGTGCTATAAACTCTGTCTTTGTTAACGCACCTGGCTCCTCGTCAACTACTGCTACAAACACTGCAGGATCTAGGTCTGAGTCTTTTGATCGCCCAGTCACAGGCGCCAACCTTCCGGAGATTTCTTCTGGTTTGCCTGACCCAAACATAAACACTGCCTTCCCACACAATAGTGCACCACCTCCTCCTCCATCTAGAAAAGTTTCACAACAGTCCGAAGAGCAAGCTGCAGCACAAAGAAATAGAAGGAATATCCACTCCCAATTGTTCCACAACTTACCAACTTCTAGGGCTTCTGTATTCCAACCTCTTGGGGGTCCTCAAGAGAACATTATTGGAAACTTTGCTGGTCACTCAGCTAGCGTAAGCAGTTTCCAGAACGCAGGACAGGTTATGTCCCAAGATACGGGAGGTGCATTGTTAAAACTGGACGACTTTTTCAAGCACTTTAATGGTGCTGCTGGAGATGTCTATGATGGATTAAATTTGTCTGTTAGTGAAGTCATCAATGCCAGCTTCAAAGAGGGTAATTTAGTCAAATCTCAAATTATTGGTGAGGTTGCATTTAACTATAACCCAGCCAATAACGACTATTCCAAGCCACTTGAACCATTATTGGTCAAAATCCCAAACAAATTTGACAAGGTTATTTTGAACAATTCCTTTGTGGAAAGAATTGGCGAAGACGATTATAGAGTAACGCCTTCATTCATCACATCCAAAACATTGGGAGGTTTGAAATATTTGGTAAAATTAAATGAGCTGCAAATACCTATCTTTATTCAACACGTTTGGAAGCATGAACCACATCAATCCTCTTTAATGATCTACTTGAAGGTTAACCAAGAACAATATCTCAACACGCCTTTGGTGTTGCAAAATTTGGTTGTTAGTGCTGCTTTGAAGCGTGACGTTGTAACCACTTCCGCTTCCCTGAAGCCTCTTGGTTCATTTAACATTGACACCAATAGAATTACCTGGAGATACACTCAACCATTGAAATTGGATGCTGGTCATACCGAAGAAAAGATCATTGCCAGATTTTTGACCAACGGTGTAGCATCCGAGCACGATACTGGTATTCAATTAAAGTTTGAACTCCAAGACCCTTCCACCCAATTTTCCAGAATTTACACTGGCGAAAAAGAGGCACCAGTCACAAGACATATGATCAGTGGTAACTACAGCGCCCATATTAATTAATTCATCCTTTGGCGAAAATTCTTTATAGTTACGTTTTTATGTATTTTTTTTCTCATTAGTTTCTTCCATTATAATAATTCGTTTACAATTTGTAGTAAGTTTCACCGATTTATTGTCGTACAAGAATATATAATGGATGATGTATTGCTTGACCAAAGATCTAGAGACACTTTTATTAGTCCTCTTGACTTCATTTTAAGATCCCAGCATACTTTGTTCTCGTGTTGAAAACCTAATCATCTTTCTTTACACCAGTAGAATCCTCTGGATTCAAGTCCTTGTATGAAGCGTGCAAGCCCTCCAATTGCTTCTTGAACACTTGGATATCCTGTTCTTTCAATTTGATCAATTGCTTATACTTTGCAACTTCGCCATCAACATCCTCTGAAGAATCAGCGGTTGGCTTGGACCTGATCTTTCTGAATTCAGACTCCTTGATCACCATCTTTCTCACAATCGAAACCAGGGTAGCAATAGCCAAGTACAAGTACAAGACAGCACCAGTCAAGTAAAGGTTTCTTTGGGAGTAGAACTTGCTGGCCAATTGGTCGTGTGACAAGAAATCAGTTGAAGTGGAGGTGTACTTCTGTAATCTGTTGACACAATCCATAAACTGCAACACCAAAAGGATTATACTGAAACCAACCCCGATTCTGCAGTGCTGGTTCTTTTCCAAGACATATGTCAAGTCAACAATCTTCTTTCTAATTGGGTAAGGAAGTGGCAAAAGCAACACAACAAGACCCGTCATCTGGGACACCAAGGCCCCAAACACTAATGACATCTGAATACTCATATTGTTTATGTTCACTGGTGTTATAATGAAACTTAAGATTTTTTGGTTGTCTCCCTTTTTAGTTGCCACTGAGACATTCCAGGGCAGTGTCGCTTTTTCTAAATGATATAAACATTTCGAGAGATAAATTGGACTAAAGGGGTGGTTAGACTGTAGATGATTATGCTCCAAGAAAACTGACAACGTATATTACTTAGATTGTCATGTCAATATAAAGCGCTCAGGATGTTCGGTGCTTCGGCTGTGCTTTTTTGGAGCGCTTGAATGTGCCGATTGCCGCAAATGATATGAAACTGGACAGTGTCGAATGGAAAATATGCAAATAACCAAAGTATTTGGAATGACAAGCTCCCAGTTGATGCATCACATGTGTCACTTTTGAGAGGCTTGTTATGGTGTTGAGGTATTATACCTAAATGGCTGCTTCTTGAAGATCTGCCGAAAGCCCCAAGTGTCCGGTCAATAGGCATACACTATTTAGTACAGCCCACAGGAAAGTGAATAACAAGATTATTCATCCTTTAGAAAGCCGAAAGTTGATCCTTTGCTTCAAGAAATTATTCACTCGAGGTTTGAGTATAACTTCAAGTACAAAACTCTACGCTATCTTACCAGTTTCTTGTGTTCCGAGAGCATGCCCTAGGTGATTCAAAATTAATAGCAGACTGCTTAAATATCACAAACATCTGTAGTTATATAGCCGAGATGCGTGGTAGCCTTGAATAGTATTTCTTCTATTGTTGATTACGTCTATTTTTTTATTCTATATTCTAGATGCCTTTTTTTTGCATATAGTACTCTTGACTTATACGCCGAACATTACACTCCATAAGTTGCACAGCAAATCTAGGTTCTTCTTTATTTCGAATTATTTCTATCTTCTCTATCTAGCCACATTTACAAATCTCAGTAATATAAATAATCTCCTTTGTACCGTTTACAACCCTGTAAACTTCTTCGCATAATTGTATGCAACAACACTAAACAAAAGCATACTAAGAACAATCCCATAGAACCACGTCAAGCCTTCTACATCTTGCCCAGGAACTATACAGTTCATACCCCAGAGACCAGTCACAACGTTTATTGGCAAAACAATGGTACCCAAAATGGTGATTTTGCCTAATACTTCATTCGTATCATTGTTCACCTTGGTCATATCGATGTTGATCTGTGCCAAATAGTTGGAATGGAAACGTGCAAGAAGCTTCTCATAATGGTTTAAGGATTGTACCATTGTGACAATATGATCTTGGATATCACCTAAATACATCCCAATCTCGGAACGCAGTGTCAGGCCTTCATAAATACCTTCACTGAAACGCTTACTAAAGGCTCGAATAACATCCGCCTTTGTTCCTAACAATCTCAACACAGACATAACACGTTTACGACACTCACCGATTCTCCGCAACATATCACCTTTACGTTTCCATCCAATAATTTTAGAATCTGTCGATCTGGTGCCCTTGGAGCTCTTATGAGACCCTCCGCTTTTAGAAGAGTTCACTGACCTGGTGTAGTTAAATCTTGTCTTCATGTTATCATTATCAACAGTTGACTTCAGACGCGGCCTTCTAAAGAACACGTTATTTGGAGGCGTAGCTGAAGTTTTGGCTCTATTCGAAGGGATCCGACGCCCATGATCAGAAATCAATTCATCATCAGAATCGGAGTCAGAATCAGAATCATCCAGATCTGTATCTCCAGAATGCATTCTCAAGATGGCATCTTCAATTTGATTCACTTCCTCTTCTATGCTTTCAATCATGGGCGCAAAAGAGTCTGTGATGTCATCCACCAAAGCATAACAAATCCAATCAGCACTAACAGTGAGGTAGTCGCGAAGGAGACGAGCTCTTCTACGGACATTTATTGGATGTGGAGTGGGTGAAAAGTGAAAAGTGATCACAGCATGTTTAAACACTATCATGTACATGTTTAATGGCTGCAATTCACCTTCTCTAATCTTTTTTTGTTTTCTTGACGAGCTTGAAGAGTCTTTGGAAGACGACTTTGAGGAAAAGGCGCTATTGCGGCGGTTACCCTTATTGCGGCCCAAGATGTTGGAGAATATATTCCATCCTCTGGATTTGCGCTCAGGTGAACCAAATGAACTATTGTTATCGTCTCCAAACATTGGAGAGTCCATGTTATGGTACAACTCTCGGAGCTTATTTTGCTTCTTCTCTTGTTCCTTTGCTCTCTGCTTACGTCTTTCATACACAATGTCAAACGAAGTGAAACAAATAAAGTAGTATGATTTGAATAGCTCAACCTTTTCGCGAGCTTCTCCTAAAAAGATATCTTCTGTAGTTAAGGGATGGATCCCAAAGGTCTTTGACATGACTTTCATTTCCTCCTCAGTGGGGTCTAGCACATCAAGCCAGAATGGAGTCACTGGAGAGTCAGACGCAGGTTCCATCACCTCGCCGTTAAGAGTGGGAGGATGTGTTCCAGATTGATCTGTTGAGCTTTGCAATTTTAATAACGGCGCAATCAAGTTTGTTCCGTTGTGGATAGAGTTGTGTCCAGAGTCCACTCCTGCTGGAGTAGGGACATGAGAAGCTGGCTGTGGCTGTGGCTGGGCATGAATGCTGTGTGTTGACGGGGTGCGAGAAAGAGGACGACTAGAATAATGCAATGGCTGGAAAATAGCTTGAAGCTTCGAGTACAAATCTTCATTCTCATTCTTAGGATCATCAGCCGTAACATTCGCAGGATCGTTGGACTTTTTCAAACTAACGGCGTCGTTACTAGCCAGATCTCCAATGACTAGCCCACTCAATGTTGGAGCATGTATTGTTTTCTCTAGATCTTCTCTAAAGTATGTAAAGCGGCACGTAGTATCTCTCTGTTTTTTATGTTGATTCAAGATGGTTGGAATTTGTTCCTTTGATTTCTCCCACGGTTGAATAGGCGTTGGTCTTATACGAAGGGACTCGTTACCCAGCTCCAAGGATTGCACTTCATTGACATGGTAGTTCTGTAGCAAGGGAGTATCCTCTCGATTTGCTTGTTTCGGTAAAACTGAGTCTGTTTCGTCTGATACAGTAAATGGTTTTGTGTTTGGAGAAACGGATGGGGACCTTGCCAGTTGGGAAAATCTAACATTGTCCGCAAAGCTTACCTGCTGCTGCAGCTCGACATATGCTTCTTCCAATTCTTCATTTACAAACTCTTCCAAAACCTTGAGATCTGGCCACTCAAAGCTATCCTTGTAATCAACAACCCCGACATCGTCATAGTAATCTGGAAAACACACGTCATCGAGAGAAGTGGAATCGCTCGAGTGTTCACTAGAAGGGTTTGACTCTCCAAATTCCAATGAATTATCAGAGTCGTTTGGATCAATACTTTCAATATCAGTTCTAAAAGGATCCGACTGTGATTTGGCTAAATTCCTCTGTTCATCGGTATATCTATCCATATCCAAAACTACAGAATCATAATGACGGTCTGAATAGGAGTTCTGATGGTTTTGCCCACGAAACAAATTGTGCAAGTTTCGGCTGGTTAATGGGAGGACTTCATTATCTTGGCTGCTGGACATAGAATTTATAGTTTTATCTCTAGACTGTAAACTTTTGCCGCCCCTTGACTGAGAGCCCTTGTCTCTTGGAGACATATCGTTCCTGTTGGTATATCTCTTCTGTCTGTCTTTCCTGTGTTTGTCTCTCCTGTATTGTTCTTTCTTGTGTTGTTCTTGTGGAATGTAGGATGTCAGATCCCGTTTGTCAACGCCAGAGACAGACCCGGCGCTTTTCCACGTGCGCTGGGCCGGTTTCGTGGGGTTATTGTAGAACCGATGGTCTATGAATGCTCCAGAAAACGTCTCATCTCGGTCATTCAACAACCTTGCTTCTAAATCATCTCCAGATAAATTGGACCCTACAATGTTTTGCTCGTGGTGGTGGAATGCTGTAGGAGAAAGAGGTGGTTCGTCCTCCAGGTCTGTTTCGTCACGGAAGGGCTTCTTGCGCTGGTCTGTCTTCTTTCTGTTCTTGTTCTTCCCCATTCTAATGAAAAGCTAGTAGTTGTTTAAATTATTATGATTAGTCTTACAGCAACCCTGCATGGCACAAAAAATTTCTCGCTTACAGTTTTAGGGAGGGAGAGGGTTTGAATGGAAAGGGAAGTTTTCTGATAAAGAAGCTTTCTGATAGAGAAAGCTTCCGTGAGAGATTTTCATATTCGGTATACATACATGGTAATTTGGTAATTTGGTAATTTTCATACGGCCACCAATCAAGTCCTCATCAGAATTTTCATAGCAAAGTAAATACAAGTTAGGTGTATGCAGTAATTTGAATAGCTATGTTTTGTGGTTCTGAAATACTAAGGATTAGTATGGCAAGTCTTCAAAGAGGATGCTCGACAAGAACAAGAAAACATCTCTCGATTAATTTTTGTCCTATATTAGTTTTAGCTGTTTTTGCGTTGTTTTCAAGTCTTAGATAATTGTTGAGTTGACTTCTAAGCATAGAAAATGAACCCTTTGGATCCAAGACAGTATGTTAAAAGGGAATAACAATTAGGAATATTAGTGTGAAAGACTGGAGATGTATCTGCAGCAAATGTTTCAGTTTCATGTTAGATTTGCACCGGATAAATCTAATGGAACGTTGTATCAAGATAACTACCTAATTCGGAACTAAAAAGGGTAAGGAGCCTAACAGAACACCCAACGACTTGAGATTTACTTAAATCAAAATCAAGCAGGTTTGAATTTTGAATTATCAAGTTAACTTTGCAAGCAACATCGTGGCTTCCAGATGGTCTTCAAAAAGTAACTTTTAGAGATTCTAAATGAAAAGCAGAAATTTAATCTGCGGTACATTCAGAGGTGTACGATCCATTTGTTTGCCGTTCATTGCTATGTAATTTCATATATATTTCTACTGGTGAACTCAAATCATGGAGTAAGTCCCAGTTTTCTCTTATTCTGTTGCATTTATTCCTCCTCCTCCTCCTCCTCCTCCTCCTCCTCCTCCTTCTTCTTCTCGGTTTTAGCACTCTTTGAAGCGGGCTCCTCCGCATCCAATTCTGCCAATGCTGCTTCGATCTTGTCAGCAGATTCCAATAATTTCTTCCACACCTCTTGGGTCAATGCAATACCCTTCCTCCCAGGCTTCTTCTCGCCATCCTTGTCTGTGTAGAACTCGCGTATATCCACCAAACTCACCTTGTTAAACTTGCGGACAGTCACTTGTTTCTTTTTGTCAAGCTCAATAACGGTTTCTTTGCCGGTGGAGCCTGATTCAGATTCGCTTTCCCTCTTACTGTACGTTCTCTTTGGTGGCATACTGATTGATGATAAATGATAGATCTTAATGTTAGTCTTCATGTGATGTACGCGTCTTTCTGCGCTACCTGAAATTATGGGAATAGGAGAAAATGGGTGCAAAAGATTCCTTCTGGACGTGTTACAAGTGTGGAAGCATTCTTCTTAGAAAGCTTCATCTACTCTTGATGGAGTTGGAACGGATATAAGCCGAGGTTTAGTTTGTTTCATAGTCTCGTTTCATAATCTCGCTTCATATCTTGCTTTATATCTCGTTTCCTACGTAATTTTAATCCCCAATTCTAAAGAATTCCAATACAAATGTTGACAGAATCACATTTTCTATTATCCTAGTTAGTTTGTTTCAATGTAGCTAAGTTGATGTAATCGATGAAGATAATATGAGTATAGAATAGGTAATCTTGGTTTTTTGAATATTGAAATATGTGAAATGTATTGAATATAAAATTCGATACATAACAATCAGACGACTTAAATATATAATTGCTTTACTATAATTAAGTAGAAGCTAAAACAAAAGGTATATAATTCATATACACTTACAATGTAGATCCATCATTGACTACTTTATCCTCACTAAGTATCACCTGTAACGTTATCTCTTAATGCTCTGAATACAAATTGGTGGCGATTGGCTGCAAAACAAAAGAAAACACATCACTTTTCAGAGAACAGGATTAAGAGAAGTAGGAAGAATGGAACTACAAGTGCTTTCCGAGCGTTCAAGCTTACCTGAAATAACCAACCAAGGTGATGAGATTCGTCAAAATGATAATCAAGAGAATCTAAATAACCAAGTTGATCAAGACAACCAAGAGAACCAAGAGAACCAAGAGAACCAAGAGAACCAAGAGAACCAAGAGAACCAAGACAACCAAGACAACCAAGACAACCAAGACAACCAAGAGAACCAAGATCAAGCTATCGGATTCAGTCAACGTGTGGCAAACTTACTTGGAGCCTTTCTTTCAAGGAACGAGGAAAGGTTGCTCGTGTGGCCGGAAAGATTGTTTAAAGCGATGTGTATCACAGCAGTAAGTGCATTGGTTATATTCATATTCTTGGTTGCGCTATTTAGAAGTAGGCTTGCGGCTGTATATGTACTTCTTTTTTGTTTTACTATGTTTACAATGTTGCTCTGTATGCATGGAATATTAGCTTTAATCCATCTTCGCAGTATCTCTATGATGAGGAGACGTGATCGTTTTGACTTTGTCTAGCTGGTGTTTTAAGAGGATGTGAAGGATTAGTGTATAATTTAGATTATGGGTTTTTAGAATTTTAGAGGAGATACGTTCTATATATCTAATCTATACAAAGTTACATTCTACGTATATGACTTGTTATTCACAGTACCAGCATTAAGTTCAACATGCTTTCAAATATATTCCAATTTGATAAGATCAAGCATAATTAGAACGAACTAGAAGGTTCAGTTGAGTGAGCTAAATATTCCAAGGAAATCACATGGTAAATAGCTTTCTCGATATAATTGGTCTACTTTGAATGGTCAAATAATTTTTGAAGACATTCACGAGATTCTGGAGATTTTTCAACCATTCATTCAGAAATCCAGTTTCACCTGCCATTGTGACCTGTGGAAAAGGTACTTGAAATTTAGTCAACCGCTATCCTTCTTTTATTCTAAATATAATTAGATGCATTTTTTAACATATCATATATTTTAAACAACTATAAAATCAATAACACTAAGAGGCGGAAAATGTCTACGTCTACAGTAAGATTTCAGAGTTTGCAAAGCAACTTCATTATACTCTATACTCTATACTCTATTGTCTATTGTCTAATCTCTATGCTCTAACATCTAATCTCTTGGTATTCCACTTGGCCAGGTCTCGTTGAAGTGCTCACCAAGGGATTCTTTAACTTGTTGGTACAAAACTTCATCTGCCTTATTTGCTTCCAGGTCTGTCTTGACGGTCCAGTAGGAAGCGATAGCGTCTTTCAATTGGCCAATAGTGTTCACGCCCAAAACAATTGAAGTGTTTTTGTTCCATTGCAACTCACCGCTTGTCTGTTCCTTGGTATCGAATAGCCATCTCTTGATAGCAAACCGAGTGGACAAATCAGCCAATTCGACCTTATCATTTTCAAGCAAACCAGTTGCCACTTCAGATACAGCTTTCTTTAATTCAGGAGCACCCGGGTGGAAATCCATCGTGGATCCAGATCTAAGCAAAGACATGCTTAAAATAGACCCGTTCATGACCTTTTGAAGTCCACACTCAGAGTAGAATTTTTCATACAAATCAAACAACTGTGTGTTTTGAATACATCCGTGGGAATATGATAAGATAGCGTCCAATGAGCCAATTTCTGGGTCATTGTGACACTTCTTTGCAATATCGTAAAGAAAATGAACGGGATAACCGGAGATCCCAATGTTCTTAACGACACCTTCCTGCTTCAATAACTTCAACTCACGCAAGGCGTCCAAGATCTTGTCATTGGAAACGAATTCAATATCGTGCATGTACACCAAGTCCAAGTAATCGGTTCCTAGTCTCTTGCACGAACGTTCGACAGAGAAGCGAACGTTGGATCGGGAATAATCAAAATCGTCCAACTTGACACGGCCAGCCTTAGTGCAAATATAGTACTCGTCTCTCTTAAAAGGAACCTGCGAGAGCGCCTTGCCGATGATTTCCTCGGAGGGGCCATAGTATGGACTCGTATCAAGAGCGTTAAGTCCATTTTCAAAGGCCAACTGCAAGATCTCAGTTGCCGGGAGGTTAAATGGGTCGTCTGAATATTGTGTGTTGAAAACCGCGCCCCCGATGATCAACGGCGGCAAGTTCTTGATACTGTAAGGCTTTTCCACCACGGTTTTTCCAATTGCTCGAATCATAATCTACTAGTGTTTATTCTTGTATCATATATTCAAAATTATACAAAATCCGTAGCCGCCAAAAAAAGAGAATTAATGAGAAAAAAAAGAATTAGTAAGAAAAATTAATGAGAAAAACGATAAGGAATGGAAACGTGGAGAAGATAACATGGTGTGTTGTTGTTGTAAGGAGGAACCTATTTATGAAGATATTAATTTCTTGAAATTATTCAATGATAGTGGGGATAGTATCTTTCTGTAAAAAATTGTTCAATAAAAAAGTAATGTATCAATGGGAATGTAATCAGGGAATCTAGAAATCCTAGAAATCTAGAAATCTATAGTAGAAACCCTATTCCATGACATCTAGAAATACATGGCACAGATATCCAAGTCATCGTGATCATTATAGTACTATCAAAATACACCTTTTAGAACATATCATCACCCTCTATCAAGTAGTTTCCAGGAACAAGGCCAACCATTCCCTCTGCATCTCCAGCTCCTTGTGCTAACTCACAGATATACCATTGGTCCTCTTGTTTGTGTAGCACATACATGGACCATCCTTTCTTGAAAAACAACTCTCCGTGCTGCTGTGGCTTGTATGAATATCTAGCCCTGGCCTTGGTCACATAAGTACGATTGCTTACAGGCGCCGTGTTTGCAGCGTATGATGTCTGAAAATCCGAGTAAGACTTGTGGTGGCCCTTCACGGGGTTGATGATGGTGGTGGTGGCAGACGAGTCATCAAAGTCTAACATCGACTTGGCTTTCTGACGCCTGGAGCCATGATCTGATAGTGCGGTTTGCTGGGGCTGTCTTGGGGTAAACGAGATCGACTCGTACCTGGTAGCCACTTCGTGACGGTCATCCACGTAGTCTGACTGTGCCTTCGTTGTGTGAGGAGTAGGTGGAGCCGTCTTGGACAGGTATACCAGCTCCTCTTCTTCTAGTCTCTCTCTCTCTTTGGCCCTGCGGACAGACCGCCTGTACTGTGAAACGTCCCCGTTCCCACCAGAGTTCAAGTCCTCCAAGGCCTTGGCTATGAAGTCGATGGAGAAGTCCTTCATGATGGGCATTTCCTGCTCCTGTTGCTGGTATGTGGGCAAGGACTTGGATAATACGGGTAGTTCTTTGGACTTCAAGTTGATCTGTTCCTGGACCTGGTGGAGCTGTTTCTCCTTTCTTCTTGGAGACGCCCAGTGGCGCTCCGAGTTGGACGAGTAGTTTGTGGGGTTGGAGTAGTTGGACCCGCTCGATGACTTAAACTCCTTTTCAAAGAGATCCTCAGGCGACGACGAGTACGTGGACCCGCTGGGGGCATTTATCACATACTGTTGAGTGTGCTTGGGTGCAGGGTCGGGCTCAGAAGGTGCTTTTCGTGTTGGGGAAGGCGTCTTGGGCGGTACTATAGGCCCCATTGTGGGCGGAGCTAAAACCACTGGCGGGAGCTCTTTCATGTTGGCTGTTGGGGTCACCAAGTGGTTGGGTGCAAGTGACTGGTAGTGGTGTGGAGTGGGGTTCTGGCTCTGGCTCTGGCTCTGGCTCTGTTGGGGGAGGTAATCCGTTTGACGAGGGCTGATCTTGGGGGACTGTGGGGGACTGTGGTGCTTCAGTCTCTGTGAGTACAGCTTAGACAAGACCGGCTGGTAGTCCGGTAACTCCGTCTGTGCAATGGTAAACGCCGGGGCCGCATTATCGTCATCGTAACCATTCATGTAGTCGACAAACTTGGGGTCCATCATGATTTTGTTTCCTGAACCAAAATTGGCTGCAAAATCTTGCAAGTCTTTCAGAGGCTGGATCTGAGCAAATACGGAGCGTGCCAAGTCAACACTCTGGTCGTTGTCTACACACAAAGTGGCGATGTGGTTGCAGTAGTTGAAGCAATTGACCTTGCACATCTGGATTTTTTCAATCTCCAACTTGTAGAGATCTTGGAGCGCTATGGACCAATCACGGATATATAAATCATTCAATTCCTTGTAGGTGGCCAAACTGACCTGGTAGTTTTGTCTAGTTTGCTGTAACGACTGCTTGACCCGTGCCATCTTCTGTTGGTTCTTTTCCAACTCCTTGCCCCAGGTGGTCTGCACACACAACTGGAGAGACTTACAAACCTGTGAATCCAGCTTATACTTTTGTTTGTTTAGCTCGACATCTTTGGCCGCATCGCCTTTCTTTGTAATAATCTTGTTGATATGGTGGAGAATTTTGGACGTGGACTTGTTGTATATCTGAGTAAACTCGGTCAATTTGTCAAGGTTCAATTGGGACACGGACTTGGAAAACTTGTTGGAGTTCTTGATGATCTGATTGTTCTCAAACAGCAATTTGTCAAGGGATATTTTCAAGGACCCCGTTTCGTGGGTTCCAAGAGTCACCTTGGAATTGAGTTTGGCCAAGCGTTTGGAAAAATCTTTCTCAATTGAAACTCTTTCTTGGTAGAAGTCGGCCAATTCCTGGAGCGTGACTAGCGAATGCTTCACCTTGGTTTGCACGGTTCTAAACCCGGAGTCGTTGCCCCAAAAGTTGGTCACGAATGTGGGCGTTTCTAAGTTCATCGTGCGGTGTGATGAGGTACTGTTTCTCTTGATTCTTCGTTCCTATTCTTTTCTCTTGATCCTGGTCCTTCTCTTGATTCTTTCTCTTGGTCCGATTGTTTCTTGAACTGGTTCGTTCCACAAGAGTCCTAGTATCTAATTAAAAAAAAAAAAGAACATCTTTGTATTCTTGCCAGTTTTGTTATTACGACTAAATCTGAACTATATTTGTATTCTGGCCATTTTGGGTAACTGCAGTGTTAATTTGTCGGCGCGAGCGTGTTTTCAATTACAGTAAATCGGGAAAGTAAGAGGAGAAAGAGGGTGTAGTAGCCGTGTGTGATAGAGATGAGGGAGCTGTTGTTTGGGGTTGTAGTGCTAACTTAGTGGATGATTGAATTGCGTGATGAGTTTTGTGAGTATGGGGTTGCAGGGAGAACGGCGAAGCGAGATCAAGAACGAGCGAATAAAAATGCGTAGCGAGTCTGCTGAAGGAGGGCCAATAAAGTTTTTTTGATTAGGTTTATTATTTGATTGAGTTTGTTTGTTTGAGTTTGTTTGTTTGAATTTGTTTGTTTGAGTGTGTTTATTTGAGTTTGTTTGATTGAGTTTATTTGTTTAAGTTTATTTGGTTGGGTTTATGATGTGAACGTTCTTTTAGATGTGCGTTCTTTATGTGGGTACTCTCTATGTGAGTGCACTTTAAGTGACTACTCTTTCAGTAATTGTATATCTCTAAAGATTCATCTAGATTACCTCTAGATAATCGATTATTGTACGTATGGCATACTATGCAATGTGTTGATACAGTTTGCTTATTATTGAGAATTTGGAAATCACTGGTTTTTTTGAAGAGAGTTTATTGGAAGAAAGTTTATTCTGCAAAAGAATGCAAGTGTTGACTAAAATCGAAAAGAAGTATGTGTCATTTTCTAGCAGGATATTCTTCAAAGGTCCAGATGAGGATTATGAGATGATGTTGAATAATATTCAAATCATCAGGTGAGGAGTACAAGATGATGTAGAATGTGCACATTAAACCCTTGTTATTAAAAACTTCAAGCCTTGTTAGACTACATACAAATCCCTAGTTACGTATATCTGCAAAAGCATAAGATTGAGCCGTGCATATAATTGTTGACATTTGATCTTCCCTTGTTCTTGTGTTTGTACTGGTATCGTATCTACATGAGATTTCGCAGTAATACAAGCGCTTGACATTTTTGAGAGTTTGGGATCGTTAATTTTTTTTTGCCTATATATTTCACCTTCAAGTCTATTTTATATATTTAAGTCATTCGCTAACGGCAATACAGTTTTACATTGCCAGGACATAAAACCTTCGGCTTCTTCAGGGGATCCGTCAAAAAATTTCTTCCCTGATGGGACTCCACAAACCGGCTTTCCTCCGACCCACAAAAAATCTAGAATGCTATACTGGGGTGGCTTAATACTCTCCAATTTTCGGCTGCACTACCGATATCTGTTTCTCTGGCCCGGTGATGTAGGCCACACTAAAATGCCGTAACCATCCATGCCAATGAGTAGAGAATGAAGGAATTTTTTTAAAATGCATATGAGCAATTTGTAAATGATTTATAAATTTTTTGCCGAAAAACTAAACATATTCATATCTGTACCTCATGGAAGCTTTGAAGTACAGTTCCATCTCGCTTTTAAATCGTTTCAAATTGCAAAGAAAAAGTGACCTGCAGTGTCTATTGTCTGTATTTATATCCTTATTTATTCTTACCCTCTATACATTCTTACCCCTCCATTATAATTCATCCTTTCTACGATTCTTCGCTACTATTTTTTCTCCTATACATTTCTATAGAAATCCATTCTATCTGTTCTTATCTGCTATCTCCTATAAAATGAGACTAATTACCGCATTCCAAATTGTCTTGTGAATGGTATATACCAGGGATCATAGAATGTAAAATGAACAATAAGTATTCTATTTTAAATTGCTTCAGCTGATATTAATTTTTCCAAAGCACCAATCCATTAGGTTTGCGAGAATACAACCAGTACATTATAAAGAAATACCCAAGTTCTAGTTTTGCTGTTTTGCAGCCACAAGTCAACTGGTTTCCACTTTGTTTCTAACTCGACTTTTCCAAGGCATCAATATTACGTATAAATTAAAGCCACACACAAATAACGCACAATCATCATTTCACCTCTCGCCCGCCTTCACAAAACTCAGATCCCTCTCATCCCCCTCCACAAAACTCAGATCCATCTCTCCTTACTAACAAATTTTGAGGTCAGCCATATTGTATCACATACCTTCACCGTATAGGGTTTTATGGAATCGGACCGATACACGTGATATTCCGCATACATAATTCTCGGATACCTTCATCCGGCATTCTGTTCAAGGCTGATAATTATGTCATAATTTTACTATGCATACCATAAATTTCATTTCTGTGGGTATATATTGGCAGACATCCCCCCGGTTTCGAATCTGTTTGAGTAGCTAACATGCCTACATTTTTAGAAAGATCCAAGAAGGCATGCGATTTCCTTATAGCGCAATGGTTTTTTGTTGGTTTGGCTATATTCATAGTTTTGGCCCGCTTCTGGCCTCAGTTTGCTAAGCAAGGTGGGATGATCAAGGCCGAATACACGATAGGATACGGGGCTGTTGCCGTTATCTTTCTTATATCTGGGTTGTCCATGTCTACCAAAGACTTGCTCAAAAATATTGCTAACTGGAGAGCTCATTTCACTGTTTTGACCATGTCCTTTCTTATCACATCGCTGATAATTTACGGTATCGCGACTGGTATCAAGCGCGCACATGATGGGGCCATCAGCGACTGGATGTTGGTAGGAATGATCGTGACACATGCTTGTCCAACCACCGTCTCTTCCAATGTCGTCATGACCAAACAAGCACACGGGAACGATATCTTAACCTTGTGTGAGGTTTTTATTGGTAACTTGCTCGGTGCCTTCATTACCCCAGCATTGTTGCAAATGTACATGAGCGGGACTTGGGATTTTGGTAACCCTTCTCACCAGGGAATCGCAGACTCCACAATCGCGGACTTGTACAAGCAAACAATGAAACAGCTTGGTCTCTCTGTGTTTGTGCCCATCTTTGTAGGCCAGGTTATCCAAAACATCTTCCCTAAACAAACGAAATGGACACTCACCACCTTTTACTTGAACAAGGTGGGTTCTTGCATGTTGCTTTTGATCATGTACTCTTCATTCTGCACAGCATTTGCCCAACATGCCTTTACTTCGGTGTCTCACTTGTCCATCATTTTCTTGGTGTTTTTTAATATCGGGATCTATTTGACATTCACCGCAATCAGTTTCGCGTATGCCAGACCTTGGTTTGTGAAGAAATGGTTCTGGGAACCTCCTACTGAGAGCTCCTCTAAAACTTATACTTATGCATACAAGTTCTTCAGACCTTTTTACTACTCGAAAAGAGACACTGTTGCCGTCATGTTATGTGGTCCCGCAAAGACTGCAGCTTTGGGTGTTTCTTTGGTATCCTCTCAGTACGGTTCTCACAACCCCAATTTAGGAATCTTGTTGGTTCCATTGGTCTTGTACCAAAGTGAACAAGTCATTACTGCGCAAGTTTTAGTGAATTTCATGAGAAACTGGGTCCATTCTGATGATCCTAAGACTGACGAGGAAGCTCCTGCAGTGCCAGTGGAACAGGGAAGTAGCCCAAACCCAAAAGTGCTAGGTAGCCAGGAATCCGTGGTGTTCACTACTGGTGACGTAGAACTGGACAATTCAAAAACCCATCTCAACTCAAAAGCAGGCAAAAATTACCATGCTACAACTTCTGGCAATTAGAAACCAGGATCTTATGCTGTACGACTATTCATTAACAAACCTAAATATCAAATAATTAAGACAACTAATAATAAATAAATCAAATGACACGAATTTCGTTTATATATGTAAAGCTCCGATAAATTGTTTATCGGCTAAAATTATATAACACAATGCCCCCTAGAAACCAAATTCCCCCAACTTCTTTTCTAACCCATCAATAATGCCATTCAATTCGTTCTTGTTCTCGTTAAGAGCATGCAATTCTTCAAATTTCCGCTGCTTAATGTTCTCCTGTATCATTTGCTCCACCAAGAACTTCTGCTCGTTCATCACCATCAACTCTTCCCTTAGCTCACGGATCTGTTTCTTAGTCAAACTTTCCTCTTCGGCAGATTGTTTGGCATCCTTTCTCTTGGCCTCTAGCTCCGTCAACTTCTTTTGTTCTTTCTCCTCAAAAATGTCGTTTAGTGATTTAAATTGCAGCAAGACTTGCTGCAAAAATTCAATTTGCGATTGGTACATGTTGAGCACAATCTGTTGGTGCTGCACAACTTCGGCTAACACAGTCAATTTGGACTTGTCAGATTCAAAGAATTTGGATTTGAATTGTATCACAAGAGTTTCGAATTCTTTAATGCTCTTGATTATCTTCATTTTGTGGCGGGTTATGGAGCCTTCATCATTTGCCTCCATTCCATGCTGGTACTTGTTCATAAGAAGTTTGATTTGTTCTCTAAGTAAAAACAATGTGTTATACTGCTGGAAAATTCTATCAAATATCGAGTCGCTGTTGGACTTGTTATTAGCCTTCCATTCATATAGTAATAGGTTTTTACATTTAAAACAGCATCTAAACTTCAAGTTTTCCTTTTCGATAAAAGAATCTAGATTAGAGCTCACTTCCTTGGAATAGCTTAGGTTAGGTAGTCTTTCAAGTAATCGCACTAGGGGAACCATTATAGAACAGTTTTGCCGCTCGCCATATGCATCATCACACACAGAATTACCACAGAGCCGGCAATGGTGCCTTCTGGTGATCATATTGAAAGGAATAAAACATATTGTACAGTTACTCTTCTTTTCCCAGCTTGCATCCGTACTTGCCCCATCCCAGTTAAACCACGATGATTTCCAGGGATCAATAGCCTGTTCATAAAACTGATTGGTTAGCTTTATGAATCTCTTTACAATCTGGTTTCTCAGTAGTTGTCTTTCTTCTGTGGATTCGAGTCTTTTCTTGTTAAACTGGCTTGTCAAGTCTCTGCTTTTCACTTGAGTTCCTAATAGTAAATCAGGCTTTGCATGATAGCAACTCTCGCAGCACCTTGACCAAACACCCTTTGCTGTGTTATCATATGAAGGTGTACCTGATTTTGAATTACACAACTTGACTCTAAATGAAGTGTGTTCGTTACAAAACAACAATCCACATCTCCGGCAATTAACTATACCGTTCTTCACACCAAGTAGTCTTTTACACCCTCGAAACGAGCAACTGCTACCGGAAACGGGCTGCTTCCAATGTGTTCTACTGATTCTACTCCTCGGCCTGCCTGGTGAGTTTGATTCCAGCCCTCCTTGCCCCGAAGAAACTGGTGTAGGTGATTTTTGCAGGTCGCTCAAACTGAAGTCCTTGTTGTTATCAAACAAATCTAAAGTCAAGCTCTTTCTTCTTTGATGCGGATTGCTAGGTTTTGAAAGATTGTCGTCCACTATTTTAGTTTGAAACCATTTCTTGATGTCACTATTGATAAAGTCGTTATTAAGTATCTTGGTTAGTGAAGTATCTGTGGATGAGGAGGTTGGCATTGAAGATACTTCCGCGGAACTGGAAGTGGGAACTCTCTTATCTGTGTTCTCGGTGTGAACGTCATCAATATGCTGGTTTAACTGGTACAAATTGACCATTTCCTCGTTACAAAGAGGGCAAAACAAGTCAGGCTCCTCTTTAATGGGGTTCCTGTTTGGAGTCGGGCTGTCTTCCAGAAACATATTCAGAGATATCCGATTCGTCACATTCTGAGGAGATTTAAACGGAGACCCCAATATCCTCGATGTTTTCGGCTGAATCTCACTATTCGTCGTCATTAGCATTAAAAACTTAGTGATTTGAACCGAAAATCAAAATCTGATATTCTCACTGCCTCTTAAGAATACGAGGAACAATAGATACGAATGAGCGAGTAAATACTTTATCTTGATTGCTTGTTAACAGATAAGTTGTTGGTAAAACCAGGAGGTAGTAGAACAGAATAACTTTTCTACTGAAATTTTGCATGACACTTAGCATGACACTTAGCATGATGAGATTGGAAAAGAACAATTTTCCCAAATCTATCTTCGATTTACATTCTCGTGTGCCTGGATGAATTATTGTATTCCTTTTGTTGTAATCATTTACCTGTGAAGCAGTTTACAGTGAACATTTTCTACTTTTAGATAAAGTTGGAGATTCTATTTCGTATCAAAAACTGTTTTTATTTTTCGATAGTTCGTCACTTAAATAGAATAGATAGGCTGAGATGAAATATATGCTATAAAGGCTAAATTCGTGCATTATTGAACAATATACATAGAATAGAGTATATAAATCAAGCACATAATATTAAACGAGCATAAGAATTTACAACGCATAAGGTGACTTATCAAGGACAGCACTGTACGTTCCCTGACTAGTTAACCTTCACTAACACCACGGTTATATCATCCTCTTTTCCTCCCAAATACTTTTGTCCTGTCAACCTGGACAATTCTTGAGCAAAAGCACTAGGAAAGTTGGAGTCCTTTGAAACCTTGACTACTTCTTTGACAAAAAGATTAGCAATTGGACCAAGTTCATCGTCTGCGACAGACTTGTCGTCCAATTGATCTCTCAAAAAGTTCTCTATATCTTGTGGAATCACATTGTCAGTGACCCCATCTGTTGCAAACATGATCAAGTCGCCCTTTTCTAAATCCCAAGTATACTCATCTGCCACCAGTGGCGTGTCAATGATATATCTTCTTCCCTCCATTTCTGCTTGCTTCACTATTTGACGTGGGATTTTTGCCAATTGGTAAGGGGTGTTAAAATTATGGGTCTGGAAGTTGGTTTCTTGAATCAACGTGTAGTTTCTGAAAAGGCCACACCATGAGTCGCCCAAGTTGGCTACTTTCAATTTACGGTCTGGTGTCAATATTCCTATGCATGCCGTGGTTCCACCAATCTCGACTTTTGGAGACTCCAAAATCTGCTCAAACGAGGTGTTCAACAAATCCTTAGGTGACGTGGTGGATTGTTCACAGGACTCGAAGTTTGTTCTAATGGATCTACACAATTCTCGAGAAATGGCCGACGAATCGTATCCTGCTTCAGACCATCCACCTACACCGTCAGCCACGCCAACAGCGATATAGCCGGAGGCCAGTTGTGTGGATACAAACAAGTTGTCTTCTCCCGTAGCCGATTCCAAAGCGGGGCTTGGTTTGTTGTGTTTCTTCTTGAACAAGTTGGACTCTTCTCTGTCCTTTGGCTGAAAGGCCACGGCTATATTGTACTGTGAAAAGGACAGAAAGGGCGAGTCAAAGTTGTTAGATGCAGATGCTGGAGCCATCATCGAAGCAGCTGATCCGTTGGGCTGGCCACTTGTCTGCGATTGCGAGCTAGAACTGCCCGACGAACCGGACGAGCCTTTAAACGGTGAGGTTATGCTAAAGTGTCTTACACTTCCAGCCGAGCTGCTGGCCAAGATCCCAGTTCTAGCACCCACCGCCTTCATCCCGCTGCGATACATCACAGCTCCATGTTTACCAACTAGCGACAATACCATGGCTATCAATACAACAACAAAGTACTTGACTACTCTATTCATCTTTTAAAACAGGTAAACAAATTTACTCGGCCACATATGCAGGCTCCCGCTGCCTCTGCCTGCTTTTGGTGCTGCTGCCCTTTGCCTCATAACATCGCTCAACCAATAGGAAGCGGAATTGGGCACTGAAAAAATCAAACAAAAAAACAAGTTTGGAAAAAAACGTTTACAAGCCCAAGTTTACAAGAGTCTTATAGTCCAGTCATGTCTACTTTCAATGTTTTAAGATACTCTGCTTTGGGTGCTGGTGTGTTTTACGGTGCCTACCACAGATACAGCTTGGGATGTGCTGAAGAAGAGAAGCAAAAGGCTGCCCAATGGAAGAAGCAAGAAAAGTTGATCAAGGAAGCCAAGGCTGAATACGCCAGATTGAACCCTCCAAAGGCTGCTGCTCCACTGACCGGTTCTATCAACTGGGAAGACCCAAACTTGGATTTCGGTAAGGCTTTGGAATCCTTGGTTGCCAAGTTAGATTAAATTCTACAAAAATCATTCGGCTGCATTAGCCTCATCCATCGACCCCTCCCCCCCTCATTCCACGTACCATTTTGAGTGCTGTGGTAATTGAATTACCAGCATTGTTATTAGAATGTATAGTAGTATACGTGGTATTCTTGTGATAGCGTTATTCTGAAGAAAAGAATATAGTACTGTAGAATCAATGTTAGTACTACTCTGTAGAAGAAAGTGTAGAAAACCCATGAATAAAGAAAAATAGAGTGCCTGGACATCCAGATTCTAGCCATATTTACTGGATAGTCATGCTACTTGTATTTTACTGGAAAAATTATGGATTATGCCTATTTAAAATTACACTTCTATAGGAAGGGCAGATGAGAATATTTTTTGAAAAATACAAAACAGAGTCATAATACAGTGTGGTTATGGTTGAAACTTTTCTCAGACAACAAATTGTCGTCTGTCATGATCAAATTAATCCTAATGATATATCTTTCGGCTGCAAAATTTCTCAATTCTTAAATAATACACACCGCCGCTGTGCTGTTGCAATAGGGATATATATCAAGGAAGAGTATTGAAAGTACTAACTCGCCCGAAACCCACAACCATTAAGAATCATCCTAAAGATGAAAATTCTAGTAAATCTTCAGCTCAATATTTAAATAAGGAAGTCTGCGAGCAAATCTATGAGCCCTCAAAATTGTAAAATTCAATCCATCTCAAGCAATTTATAACAACGCAGGAGGGCAACGTCACCTAAAATAGGGTTTTATACCTTGGTTGCGTGGTCTAGTTGGTTATGGCATCTGCTTAACACGCAGAACGTCCCCAGTTCGATCCTGGGCGGAATCATTGTTTTTGAATCTTTTCAGTTATACTTAGTTTATTCGATCACTGGGAACTCTTGGTGCAAACGAAAACAAATCTAAGATTATAAAGGATTAAAATTTGCACTCTAGTTTTATTATAAATCTGCATTACCGTGTATGCAGTTATAAAAGTATTGTTGATTATCTTTCTAGAAAGTTCTCATGGAATTGCATGCTTTTGTAAGGAATCAGACTCTGTTAATTTGATATCTTCTTCAAGTTATCATACAAATACTCTGTAAACTTTGGTAATCCGGAAGTTCCGTTACAGAGCCTATACATCAAGTTAGGCTCATAAGTGCCTTCAACTATCTTCCCCTTGCCATCAACGTGAACGTATCCGTAAATGTTCTCAATCAGTGGGATACGGGCATACAGTGGGGTTTCTCGAAAGTCATAAATGGGCATGAAACTGTTTGCATTGACCCCAGCTTCCACAATAAAAGAGAAATCATTGTGGATGTTCTCCCCAATCTCCTTGTGAAGCAAGTTCATAAACTTAGGATTGGGCTTGAAGTTGGAGGGACTCACTTGGACTGGATTCACTTCCAGCAGGATGGATCCAATACTAATGTTGTCTGGATTGGATGAAAGGTTAAACTTGAATCCCTCCGGAGTTTGGTGAACATAAATTTGGTCATTTCTGTTGTATTTGGTGTATTGTCTAATACACAGAACCGATTGTCTAAGAGGGGATCTAAAAATGTATGACTTCAACATTGTGCTAATTAAAGATTAAGTCTTTTTTTACTGTCTTTTTTTACGCCTTGGAATTTTCCACTGTCTTAATTTTTTATTGTCTTAAATTTTTAATATTTTTAATTGTCTTAAATTTTTTTACTGACTTCGGTTGTTTTTTTTTTTTGCCCTCAAAATCTACTCTGCAGGAATAAAAATTTACATTACAAAATCTGATAAGATAGATAAGGATCAACCGAAGGAAGATTGCTGCAACCGAAGGAAGATAGCTGCAAACAACCCACACTAAGCAAAATCGGAAATGAAGAATGAAGATTTCGAGGATATTTTTAACTGCAACCCTATGAAACAAAATGAGAAAGTGGACACTGAGCATGGCCGGCATAACCGGGTGAGAACTGGGTGTTTTTGTTGCAGAAAGAGGAAGAAGAAGTGTGATGAAACACAACCTGCTTGTCATGCATGTATAAGAAATCGATTCAAATGCTACTATCCAAAGATTTTCAATGAGACTCTTCCAATCAACTTTGTACTTGAAGAGGCTGATTATGGAAAGGGTCCTGTCCAGAAGAAAGATACTGGAGAAAGCAGGCTTGTAGAGTTTAGTATAGTGGGTGAACAAATGAAGGGAGGTAATAGATTTGGTAAACGAATGTCTGAAGGAAGTGCAGAAGGAAGGGATTTAAAGACAAGTATAGAAAGAACAGAGAAAGTAAAAACCGCAGGCGATATGAACAACATGGACAATATGATCAACATGAACAACATGAACAACATGAACAACATGAACAACATGAATAACATGAATAACATGAATAACATGAATAACATGAATAACATGAATAACATGAATAACATGAATAACATGAATAACATGAATAACATGAATAACATGAATAACATGAATAACATGAATAACATGAATAACATGAATAACATGAATAACATGAACAGAATAGACAGAATAAATCACATAGAGGGAATTCAATTACTAGCTACGGAGAACACGTTTGTTTCCAAAAGTAATCCCAAGTCCAATTTCAGAAACCACACTATATCAACTTCCCCAAACCCCAATCAAAATTCACTTTCCAATATACCTCTGATATTTCCTAACCATTCCCCTCCCAAGAAAAAGACAAAATACGCCAATTCTACCGCTATGTCACCACTTCTAGAGAAACCCCTCATATCATTCTCCAAATACGTCACCAATACCAAACTCTCTCCTGCAGATTCCCAGTTATACCATTCTTTCCTTAACTTTTTTGTCCCCTCCATATCGTTGCCTCATGCACATCCACTACTCTCCCCAGAAATCATCTTGGTGAATCTAGCTCAACAGTCCGATATCTTAACCCAAGCATTCTTGTTCTGTGGGGCTTCTTGCTTAAAGTTCTGCCAGGAAAAAGCAGGTAATCTGACTTTGACCATATTCAACGATATGGCTAAGCATAAATACCGCCAGTTCCTCTCCTCTTTGGGCCAAATCATGAATCAAAGTGACATTGAAAGCGATTGGCTTTTGGCAGCTGGGTTAATGCTTTGCCTATGCGACCGGTCGTATGGAACTGATTCCAGTGGACACTCAAAGCACCTTGTCTTCTCGTATAATTTGATCAAGGGAAGGGAAGATATGTTAATAAAAGACAAGCAGCATATAGACTCAAATGGCCAGTTGATGAAATACACAGCACCTGTTGAAAAAGTAACGCCCAGCGAGAGGTCGTTATTGGAAAGCTTTGCATTCCACTACACAAGTACAATCTTCACTTGCACGTACCAAGATCTAATCAAATTACCCCTGCCCTATGAGTTCTTCCCAAAAATAATGGGCCGGTTGAAAGTGCCTATCTACACAGACTACGAAATCTCATGGGTAAATAATCCCGTCCTTGGTTCTGCTCTAGAGGGCTTTGAAATACTACTGAAATTAAATTGGTTACTTCGATTTCACTACGACCAAGCCTTTACTCTGCTACTGACCTGGTATATTGATAACAAAACGTTCTGGGACCACATTATCGTCTTGAGGAATAATATATCTGAAGTGAACAGAAAGATAAACTTCAATAAGATGCAATTAGATGAAGCTTTCAGAGACGAACCCCAAAAACTCCGAAGTAATAAGAACTACAAACACAACATTACTTACCGAGATTTACGTGGTAACGTGGCAGTGGCTACCATCATTCTCAACGCTTGCAAAATTCTTCTCGAAAAGTTAATGAATCCGTCTCTTCCGGCATTTGTACCTCAGATTCAAGTAGCCGTTGAACAGATTATGGATGAGTTTATGACCAAGATACATCTAAACCATTCAATCTGTCTAATGACTGTTAGCTTGTTTATTGCTGGGACTGCGATGACATCGGATTCTCATCGGAGAATGTTGAAGGCTAAGCTAGGCCAAATATGCTCTAATTTGAACTCTAATATCGGCAAAAACATGATAACTATATTGTCCGAGCATTGGGAGAAAGAATGCATAGAGGAAGATTTACAAGGTGATAAGGGTTTCAAATGCTTTAACTTACTTTTTGACAGAGAGGTTATTGATCAGATTATATTTTAATACAAATGTTTCTTTTGGTTTTCCAAAACTTCTCTAAATAACGTACGTTTTATATCTACCCCAACATGCTTCTCTTTCTTCCTCTCAATTTAACCTCATCAAGTTTCCTGGTAATATCTACTAACTTCTTGACACCTTGCTTCCCCTGTGAAGTGTGGTACTGTTCGTATCCCTCCAAGATCCACTTATTATATTTCTCGGAGAATACAGAGTGTGTGCTTAGTATAGCTCTTTCAAGCACATACAAATCAACTGCCTTGTCTTCTGGTAAACCCGAGTACGAAGACAATCCAAAATCAATTAAATATGCCTCGCCATTCTGCAACATGAGGTTCGATGAAGTCAAATCTCCGTGAATCATGTCGTTGTAATGCAACTTGGCGATAATTTCACCAACACTGTGGCATAATTGCTCAACCTCAGAATTAACACAGTCCTCAAGAGTCTTTTCTTTCTCCAAGTACCATAACCAGTTCTTAAAGCTGGAAACAGTGCCATTTTCCAAACTGCTGCCGAGTTTCTCCATCCAGATTATCCCATTCAAGTAATCGGCCAGTATAATTGCAGGTGCTTTGATGCCTATGGTTCGCAACTTGTTCATAAACTTGACCTCCCCGGCAGTCCTAGAACGGATAATCGAACTGTCGATCTTGGGATGTCTGTATGGTTTTGAAGGTCTGTATTTGATGATGAAGTGGGAAGTGTTGTCTAAGAACGGGTTCGATGCATATGGATGGACCGAAGTTTCAAAAACAAGGGCTTCTGCTCCTTGAGAGATGATTTGTAGTGGGATATTGGGCAACTTCAGCCTCACAACTTCTTGTAATCTTTCTGTCATTCTGGTTGATTCTTTGTGGATTTTTCTATGAAGTTATTCTTCCTACTTCTTGATAGATATTCTATAAAGTAATTCCCAACTAATTATATATATGTTGTAGCTGATTTAGGATTAACAGATTTTTCAGTCTTCAATCAGTCCAAAATTCTCGGTGATTCTTTAGTATATATTGTTTTAAACCGCTTTGCAAACAGAAAGAGCAATTTTCCAATACTCGTTATCCTCTAGTCAGGTCTTTATAGCTATCCCAGGAATCTCTAGAGCAGATGCTTTGCAAAATCACTAAATTTTATTCTCTCGCTATTTCTCAGATCTGCACTTTAATTTCTCTCGCTACTTGCGCTCCAATTTTGTCGTACAAATCAACTTCCTAATATACCACACTATACCTGGGAGCATGGCGAAACTAATGTATATTATTCCACCGTATCTTCTAAATACATGTCTAGGTTCTACGCTCCAGCAGGAATTGGAATCCAAGAACCAAGAGCTTGCAAGGACAAATGTAATTTCATCGGACTCCCCGCACTACTACAACACCTTGACACCCCTTGAGGAAGATAGTCCCACCTTTCTGCCCAATAAACACTTGAATGAGATAATTAAGGCAAAGATAAAGTACAAACTTACGATTCTGGGTGTCTTAGGAAACAACCCCATGGAATTTGTTGATGATTCCCATTTGTATGAGCTCTACAGTATCTTTAAAGCAACCCTATTGAGTGACCAGAAAACCGACGAAAATACACTGCTTGGCAAGTCTTTGGACGATGAAACCAACAAGCTTGGTATTCTAGGTACCCTTCTGTCCAAACACATTGGCGAGGTTGCCTTCTACCCCCCAGATACTCCTGTGGAGTACCACAAGTATCTTGACTACACAGTCAAGGACTTGTTGAATTTAGTAAAGAGACAAGAACTTCTCCAGCGTCTAGAACCGGAAAGTTTTGTTAGGTTTGAAGATGGCGGACACTTCTCCTACCCACTTCCATTTTCATGGACGGTATTTTTCCATACGAAATACGTTGATTATTTTCAAAAGATTTTGAATCTTGAAATTGAGAATATTGAAGGTATTTCGACCATCAGTTTATCTATAGATAATCAATCTGATCTTCCACAGAACAACTCAGAAAACACAATGGTTCCTCAAATTGACCCAGCTGATCAATACTTTAATTTTATCGGAGATAACGTGATAACCCCCTCCACTGGGATATTTTACTATGAATTAGAAATTGAACAGGAAGTCTCGGAAGATGACGAAGAAATGTCCTTGATTATGATGACCGACTCTATAGTTTCACAAGACAGGTCTCTCCACTTATCGATTGGATTCATCAAGAAAATATTGAATACTCAAAATCAAAAGATAGATTTAGAAAAAGACAAGACCCAAATTTTAGATGACAAAGTCAATGATTACTTGAAAGTAAATAGTAAACCCGGTGAGTTGAAAGGTAGCTTGGCCATGAGCTGTGAGAATTCGATATTCTACAACTCGTTAAAAATTCAAGAAAACAGAGCGTCCAACTTGAATAGAAGATTTTCAAATAGACACAACTTAGATTATGGTTCTTCTGGAAGAACTGAGATTGGGGTGGCTTTTAAAACCGAATTTAACAAAAAAGATGACAAAATGGTCTACACGACGGAACCCATTGGGTGTGGTATCAACTTTATAGACAAGACAATCTTTTTCACACTAAATGGGGTTTTGATTAAAGTAATTGATCAAGAGGAATTATGTGGAACCCTTTTATCCCAAGATGCCCTTTTTTCGTCTTCATCTGATAACTCTGTGTATCCTATGATTGGGCTCATGTTGAATAGCTCGATAAACAACATGGTTAATACGCCCAACTTCCTGTCCAGTCTTAAGGTAAAAGCTAATTTTGGGTTTAAGGATTTCCATTTTAACATTGACAACTATCTCTGCAAGTTCAAAATTGAAAACCAAAAAAAACTAATGGAATTAACCCCAACTGGAGATATTGCACAAGTAAGTGAAAAGTCCTTACATCAGCTCATAATGGAATATCTAAACTATGAAGGTTATCACGATACCTTTAAGGCATTTAATACTGACCTTGAGAAATTAAATGAAAAGCTTGGTCAAACTGAAGAGGAATCGTATCCGATTTTGGAATCATCTCACTCGACAAATAGAAACATTATCAAACAATATCTTCTTAAGAATGAATTTGATTTGGCCTCCAAATTCATCAAAATGAACTATCCTATAACTTACGAAGATAATCTAATCAATTTGAAGTACTTAAAGTTTGTTTATTACTTGAAAAATTACTCGCAAAGCTTTCTGGAGGATGACTTTGGGATTGCATTAAGCTCTCGAGAAGATTTTAAATCATATGATAATGAAGAACAAGAGAAAAACAGGGATCTTAGAGATAAAGTGGAAGTTTTGTCGGCGGTGTTGTTTGTGAAAGATCAGGTGGGTCTTGATTCATTGCCTAAGGCAAAGCTTGAGTTAAGCAATCATGGAAAGGCTGTGTTGCTGATTTTCAGTGAAATTAATTCTTCTATTTTGGAAGGCCTAGGGTATGACAAATTGTCATACTTGGAACATATGTTCCATGAAGTGGGCAAGAATATGAAAACCTTGGGTTTACTGGCCAAAGATGAAAACTTCATGTTGATAAATTTTGAAAAAGATCTTCTTGAAATTTAAATTTATTTCGGGCTCGTTGTCAACTTGGTCCTTTTTGTTGCTGGCTTGGCTGATTCGTTTCTACCTCCTTTTCTTTTTGCTGAAGCTTTGTTAAACAGGTTGGACAATTCATCATTGATTTCGAAATCAATCTTCAAGTTTTCTAGCTTGCCATTTTTGTGGTCATGATATAGTTTCAAGGCCCACGCACCTCTTTCTAGAATGGTAAAATTCGAATCGCTACCTGAAAGGATATCGATATACACAGGTAACAATTCATCGGTATATTCCTTTGCGTTATATTTTATTTTAGTTCCTGGTCTCTGTGATTCTACAACAAAAAACAAGAAGCTTTCATCACTGAAAAAGGGAGGCGCTAAAAGTGGATTTATATCACACAATAGGGAAAGTATCAAACTCCCAGTTGCAGGACCAACACCTTTCAATTCACATATCAATTTAAGACTCTTTTTCACGATATTAATGTAGTTATCTTGTTCCTTTTGCTCCCAGGTGGTAACAGAGCTGGTATGTTTCTCGAAATATTGAGTAAGTAGATGGAAAGCTACTGTCGAGACGCGTTTAACGTCAGTCTCTGTATTCGACTGAATCAATTTTGGAAGTGTGGGTCTAAATTTACCCTTGGCAAGTTTCCAGTCCATGAGCAGTACCAACTCTTCCTTCGTAATCCAGGTTTCCTTCAGCTCTTTGTACCGCTGTTGCAAGACAGCAGGTAACTCGGTACTTCTCCACTTGTTCAATTCAAGCAAACTGTATTGCTTGTACTCTGAACCAATTTTCACATTATACAGTTTTCCATTCACATTCGATAATTCCTCATTCACTAGATTGTAGAGTGCTTCACTTGATTCAATAATTAATTCAGTAGACATTTCAGTCGTGGTTTGCTTCACGCGTATATTTTCCACTATATTTTGTTCTATTATTTTAGTGCCAATTTATGGATCATTTTTGATTCAATTTTATCCTTGTGGATATTCCCTTTAATTTATCGGTGATAATTTGATTCTTCTATTCATTGGGTTTCTATTTATACTTTTTATCTTTAGATCAGCTCTTGTATAACAATTCCTTGCTACTCCTGGATTACCTCCTGACTATGACTGTTGACTATAAACATATTCATACTCAATCTTCCATTAATTCTAATCTCGATCCTCACATACAATTTCATTTCTAATGTTTTTATTATTTACAGGTATTTATTTTACATTCATCACACTTTTAGAGTCCACTTTTGCCTTCTTGTAATCGAGTCTCTTGTTCGGGGTATAACTGATTGGAATCATTAAATCTAACAACACATTCTGAACAAGGGAAAAGACTTGGGAGCTTAGCCAATATAATGTTAAGGCAGTTGGTGCATATAATGAAATAGACATGAGAAAAACAACAGCCATTCTCGAAAGGTTGGAAATTGCATCTGTCAAAGTGGGCCTCAACTTTCTTCGCTGTGTCAATCTCAGTAATTCCAATGTCTTAAAAGTCCACTCCACGTTACAAAGAGACGTTATACCAAGTACAATAGGGAAAATATGATAAGGGTCCAGCACAGTCAAGTCCTGAAACCAGAGAAGTCCTTCGCTGTATAATGCAGGGTCCAAGGCCTTGTTAGTCATTTTATCCCAGGAAGACCACCCACTCAAGTCTCTCATAGTTACCGACATACAGACCCACAACGGGATTTGGAAAGCAGGTAAGATGAAGTTCTTCCATAGTTGTACATTGTGCTGTTTAAAGAGCTTCTTTTGTCTCTTTCTGGTTTCCTTGACTGCAAGAACAAGGATTTCCTCGTACCTCATTGATGCCAAAGGCGACTGCATCGTAAGATATGTTTCAGGCAACTCTTTTTCCGGTGTTGTTGCTACAGCCTGTTTGGCAATCTCGGCCTTCTTCTTGGCCTGTTGCACCTTTTTCGCTAGGTTGACTTTCAAGACCGGGTTTGTAGCGGCCACTATAGGTTTCAACTCGCTCTGTTTTTGGAGTCTTCTTCTTTGTGCATATGCCAAGGGTAAAGTCCAAACAGACCTTAATGCAATTGTAGTAATGGGAATCAAAGCCCACCATGGTAACCCAGTGAATGTATGAATAGACTGCACAGACTCAGTTAACGAGCTCACTATCATCAGCGGGTCCATGGAGTAGTTTCGTCTATATGAGCGCAACAGTGAACCTGCAGCCCCGTGGGCCCCTACAAGGCTCCTCCTAAACATCTAACAAAGGGTGGTTGGTTAGTATGAAAGTATCTCTATCAAATCAGTCGGCCCATCAAACTGAAAAAACCAGAGTGTTCCACGTGACTCTACTCACATGGCCTGCTTGTTGATTTTCCAGCAGATTCTTGAAAACATATTCGATAGCTGATAATCCAAACCAACAGATACTAAATAGATATACGATGTCGACCAGAACAGAAAGAGCGTGCATGCTTTGCGGAATTATCCAACCATTCAAGAAGTTTATTGAAAAGGGCTGTCCTAATTGCGAGAGTGTCATACATTTCCAGGACAATGAAGAAGGACAAGTTCAAGATTGCACATCCCCATCGTTTGAAGGTTTAATTGCGTTGGGTGAAGACAACAAGAAATCCTGGGTGGCGAGGTGGTTGAGAATAGACTCGTTCCTGCCCGGGCTTTATGCCGTGAAAATCAACGGGAAATTACCCCCACATATAATATCTGAGTTGGAAGAACAAAATGTTGTTTATAGACCAAGAGATGGTAGTGCAGAGGATTAGTTGTGGAAATATGTGTTAATTTAGACGTTGGTGGAACGTTCTGAGACATCTTTATAAAGCACTATTAAAGATGGGTGTTTTATTAATGAATTCTTGTTAATGAAAATATAAAAATGGTGGCTATATATATCCAAATAAAATTGTAATTTAGTATTTTGAGTGTTAATATTACTGTAAACTGTCGCGTAATTGTGCAACAGCAACTTCAAGGTGAGCAATAGTGCCTGTCTTGTCCCATTTGCTCCTATCTGTCCAAATTATGTCCATTAACCGGGCCATGACAATCTCCAAAGTTTCTATACTCAAACTTTCTGTGGCTTTTATCAAATCAACCTCGAACAACTGTCCAATATTGTCTGTAACAATCAACTCTCTGTCAATATCCACAATTAAATCTTCCACTTCAGATTCCGAATCGTCCTCATCTGTGGCTGCAGCACCTTCGTCTATTTCCATCTTGTCGTCATCTTTCAGAATGACAAGGTTGTCTTCAACTACTTCGCCCTCGGTGGTTGGATCATTGGTCCCGTTAAGTATGCTCTCAATAGAAGTACTCGAAACAGGGGATTTAGGTTTGATATTCTCTGTTTCTTCTGGATTGGTGGGTTGTACTGTGATTTCCAGATTTATTTGTTCTGTTTGAGTATCTACTGGAGGGTTTGGCTCCACTAACATTGTTTCTAAAGGAATGGAGCTTACTGCTGTATCGTTCAAATTAACAGATAATTCCGCCAGACCATTTTCTGTAGCAGTGGGCAAAGGGTTTGGTATATCGTTCAAAGGAACAGATACCAGACCATTTTCTGCCGCAGTCTGCAAGATCGATGTATCATCAACACTTTGCGTCGACTCTTTAGAGTGTTCTATGTCTATTGAAGTTTTGAGAGTCACAATCATCAGTTCCGTTTGGTTTGGAACTATATCCGAAGATGTATTATCAGCCACTTCAGTTTCTTGAGTTTCATTGGCTTCCTGGGCCTCCTGAGCTGCTTGGGATTCCTGGGCCTCTTTGGCTTCTTGGGCTTCCTGGGCTGCTTGGGCTTCCTGGGCTTCTTTGGCTTCTTTGGCTTCTTGGGCTTCTTTGGCTTCCTGGGCTTCCTGAGCTTCCTTGGCTGCCTGAGCTTCCTGGGCTTCCTTGGCTGCCTGAGCTTCTTGAGCTTCTTGGAGTGCTTGAGCCTGTTCCAACAATTTCTGATTCTCAGCCAATATGATCTCATGCTTCTCTAATATCTTCTTCTGTTTGATTACCTCGCGCTCTCTCACTTCCTTGCATGCCTTTAAGAACTCCGGAGTAGAGAAATCATCAATTCCAAATTGTGTGTTAGTCAACATTTCATTCGCCTTTAAAATCCGTTCTCTATCTCCAAAAGTCTTAGCATCTCTGACTATCATCTTGATATCTTTCAAGAACTGCTTAGGCTCGCTATAAAACCCATTCCACAATCTCTCCTCAATGATATCCAAGTCCATGTTATGGAAATAGCGGCCTGTTAAAACTTCCTTGATCATGTTCTCAAACTTGGGATCTTCTGACTTCACATACAAAACTTCATATTGATTCAAGGGGTTTTCAAGAACGGTAGGATCGTAAAGATGATACAATAAGTTTTCATCTATAATGGGTTTCTTGAATCTTTTGTATCTGTTCTTGAACAAATCCATCAACCCTGCTAACTTGATTTTCAACACGTTCTTCAATTTAGTGTCAGCATACTCAATTTCTTTGATCTTTTTCTTTGACAATTCTTCCGTGCCTGGGATAACCGATTTGACCACTTTCAATTCCTTTATCTTTCTCTTTGGTCGGTTTTCCAAATCATTGATAAATTCAAACGGCTTCATGAGCAAGGTTTTCCGTAAGGTGTTGAAATACTCTAAGCGTTCATCATCGTTTGGAAACTTCAAATTGACAGTGTTTTGGGAGTTGTTGTACCCGAAAATCAATTTAATTTCCGAGTCCAACTCTGAAAAATGAGTGTCTGCAACACCGAGCAACAATATCTTTTCGTTACTCTTCAAATTTCTTAGCAAACTGGTCAAGGTAGCCTTAGCAGAGTATGGTATAACCTGGAACCAAGTATCTATGTTTGGAATGAACACGATAGCAGGTTGGTGACGTCTAGCCTCTACAAATGCCTGGATAATAGTCAGTTCTGGTGTTCTTGTGGGGTCTGAAAACAATGTGCCCATATCTAACGACTGTACTTGAAATCCTTCCAAGTGATTCAAAACTGCAGAACTGACATATTGTTGGCCATTTCCCTTGGATCCACATATTAACAAATGTGGCTTACATACTCTGGAACTTTCAAGTGTTTTAAGTAGGTGGTGTCTCGAAAACCCTCCATCTTCGTCATTTACAGATGGATCGACATAATAGGCCTCTTCTAAGTTGGTTACTTTCTTTTTACCTGCTACTTGAACCGAATTTGGAATTAATCCATTCAACTTCTCTTTAATCTCTGTGAACAGAAGATGAAGGAGGGACTTGAGATGGTCTGGTAATGGCGAAGAGTTCAAAGAAGTTGATCTCAAACTAGAGGGAATGATTTTCTCTATCGCTTTCATGAAATCTTTGGCTATTATTTTTATCTTTGAAGGGTTAACTTTCAATTTCTGATTGGTTTTGTAAATCTGAGGATACTTTCTTTGGATACTATTCAAAGCAGCCTCTGTACACAAAGCTCTCAAATCCGCACCACCATAGCCTTTAGTCATCTCTGCTATCTTAGCAAGAAATTCATTAGAAAGGCTAGGTTGCCATTCCTTGGTGTGGATTTTCAATATATCTTTTCTAGAATTGATGTCTGGCAAAGGAAAGTAGAACTCTCTATCAAATCTTCCTGGTCTTCTCAAGGCTGGATCAATAGAGTCAGGTCTGTTTGTTGCCCCAATCACAATAACTTGGCCTCTATTGTCCATACCATCCATCAATGCCAACAATGTGGACACAATACTAGCGTGGATTTGTTCTTGTTTTGAGGATCGTACTGGGGCAAGACCATCAATCTCATCAAAAAAGATGATCGAAGGTTGCTGGTTTTTGGCTTCTTCAAAGAGCAAACGCAACTGTCTTTCGGCCTCACCCACCCATTTACTCAAACAATCGGCACCTTTCCTCATGAAAAAAGTGATTTTTCTGTCAGTTGTGGAATATGAGGATGCCAATGCCCTGGCCATTAAAGTCTTACCGGTACCGGGAGGACCATGGAAAAGAACACCCCTAGGCGGGGTGATTTTAAAATTTTGATACAATTCGGGATAAAGTAATGGTAGCGAGACCATTTCTTTCAACTGATCAATGTAGTTGTCCAACCCACCAACAGCAGAAAAATCGATATTTGTATCGATGCCTAAAGGATCGGTATCACTAAGGTTGTTCTTCTTTCCCTTAGCACCAGGACCGCCTCCATTGATAAGTTGCCCTGGAGCACCCGAACCAGGGGTCAACAGATTCAAAACAGAAGAAGCAGCATTAGACATTTTTGGTTGCTTCTTAGAGACAGTAGCCTCGCCGTTTATTGGAGCAATTTCATCTTCTGAGGAATCTGAATCACTCAAATTCTGGCCAATTGCCGTTAAATTCGTATCATTGGCAATACCAGGGGCCAAGGGTATTCCTGCTGGTGGAATATTAGTACCAAATAGGGATATCACATCACTACCACCAAACGGGCCTGCAGTTGGGAATAATATTTTTCTATAATCATTTTTAGTGATATTTGTCTTTTTCTTTCCCCTGCCGGAGTTGGTTGTCGTTGGATAGTTGAAGGCAAATGAGTTGGTAGTATAGTTGGACACTCCTGCTGAACCTCCAGGGGCTGCTGAGCTCGAAGGGTCCAATTGGAGGGGAGGCGGGATAGTGTAGTCGACTTTTTGCAGTCTGTCTCTCAATTTATGCTTCATGGGCTCGGAGTTTACAGGAGAGGAGTCGTATAGTTCCTCGATTTCTTTTTTGATGTCATCATCCTCCTCCTCGGTGTGATCACCACCGCCCCTTCGGGTGCCTGTTGGTGGGGTTGACTTTCTTAACCTCCTTTTCTTTCTCTTTGAGCCATAACCATAATCCTCCCCTTCTTCGTCGGTTGCAATAAAGTTATTCAATTGCTGTCTTCTGTTTCTTCTTGCCGAGTGTAATTCATCAAGGTCCAAGTCGTCGGAGATTCTATCATCGTCGGAGATTCCGTCGTCAAAAAATTCCTCGTCGTCGTTGGTTTTAGGAACATTTCTTCTCGAGCCGTTTCTTCTGGAGCGCTTTCTTGATGAGATTAATTCTTCTTCCTCATCCAAATAATCTTCCATGCCGAAATCTTCATCCTTGGGCTCTTCGGTCTTTATCTCCTCCAGCTTTAAATTCAGGTATTCCTCGTCGTCGTCATCCTCGTTGTACGAAGCAACTTTTCTAGATCTTCTAGGAGGTAACATGTCACCGCCAGCGGAATAATCAACTTCATCCGAAAGATCGTCGTCCACAATGGTGCGTCTTCCTCTACCTGACCTTCCTGCCATGATTACCAATTGTTTCTAATGAGAGCTATTTGTTTGTAAAAAAATTGCCTTTTCGACAGCTAGACTTGCTTGTTTTAACGATTCCTCCTGTACCGAACGTCTCAGCAGCACTTCCTTGTCTATATAATGTCAACTAACACCTCTTTGCCTGAGCTAAAATTGTGTCTTGCTGAGCGCTTGTGTGTTTTTTTGTATTATTTTGCGCAAGGCAGAGAAAAATTGGTGGAAGGTTATGGGGCACTGCAATTTGCTTGGAGGGGGATTTTTTTTGGGTCAGAGCCTGGAAAGTGGGCAGAGAGTGTCGTATTGGGGGTAGAGAGGATATATGTACCCAATCAGTGGCTGGGTCTATTCTCTTTGCTCTTAGAATCCCCCGGGTGTCCTTTTTCCTGAAATCGCATGCATCTTCTGCGTCAACTTAACCACAGTAACTTTGAATTTTGAAAATCTCGAACTAGAAAGCCCCCCAAGAAAATACTTTAAGCAAGACATCTAATCATGAAAAAAAATTTGCAGTCGTTTTTTACAAGCCCATTTTAATACTTTTAATCATATCATTTTGAACACCTACATTCGTTGTCACATTTCCGTACTTTTGGTTTTGGAAATTTTCAAACCCCGTTTTCACGTCAAATTAAAACGTATTCTATCGTCTTTCCTGTGGGTCTATTCTAGCCACTTTTCTCAATTAGGTTTTTCGCAACCATTTCGTCCAGTCAATTGTCAACCTTCACGTACAAGGTGGGCAATCCGTTAAGGCTTCACGTGGCAAATATATGCAGGACGGAATTGTCAAATAAAAACTTAATTACTCCGACTTTTGTGAATTAATCTTTGACTATGTATTGAAGGTATGTATAATTTTCGTGTAATGAAAGGTGTATTTTGGCGTGTTTGTAACTATTTTACATTCTATACAATGTATTGTAACTAATTTACATTCTATTTACAACGTATTGTAACTATTTTACATTTTTCTATTTACAATGTATTTTCCATATTACCTCTTCCCTAGACTTCCCTCATTGGGACTCTTACAATTGGGATCTTATGACTCTTGGAATTAGCCTCGCCTCCGTATTTATCATCGGCTCCAAAGGATGCATAATCAGAGTTCCTATTCTCGGACCTGACATTCAATCTATCCAAAATCTTTCCTGATAAGCTTGGGATTACTGGGCTGATTAAAATCGAACTAACACGACATGTTTCGGCCGCAAGATAAATATAATAGCTTTGTAAAACATCGTCCTTGGAGTAGAACCAAGGTTCAGACACTTGGAAAAACAGGTTCCCGAGTTCGACAACATTCCACCAGACTTGGATTGCCTTGATGAAATCAAACTTAACTACCCTATCATTCATCATTTCATATAAGGAGTCAATACTGGCCAAAAGTTGTCTTCTAGTTTCCAAAATATCTTCAACCTTATCTGGGTTTTTTGCGTGTAATTTAATGACACTCTCAATATCTTCAAATTTACCCTCAAAATGGTTTTTAACACCTTGGCTAATATCAAATTTAGCACCGCCGCATCTAGCCATCAAATTGGCATATTTTCCGATTAATGTATCTCTGGTGGAACTGAAAGCTTCTTCTCTGTAGTTGCAATCATTTTCGATGTTAGAGTGCTCCATTAAAAAGAACCTCAATGCATCTTGCCCATAGTAATCTAACGTATCAATCGGATCCACCACATTCCCTAAGCTCTTACTCATTTTAAACCCGTTGGAGAGCCAATGAGAGTGAACTACTACTTGCTTAGGAGGCTGTACACCCATTGCCATCAAGAAAATTGGCCAGTAAACACAATGGAATTTGATGATATCCTTTCCGATAACATGAGTTGCAGGCCACATTGAATCTTTGAATTCCACATTCCCAGAAATTGGATCTATCTTTGCCTTGTCATAAAACCCAGCCGCTGTGATATAATTTGTCAAAGCATCAAACCATACATAAATTTTTTGAGAAGGATCATTGGGTACTTCAATACTCCAGTGCAATCTCGATGCAGGTCTGGAAACAGACAAGTCGGCTAATTTGGTGGATTTCAACTCTTTCAAAAGTTCCAAGTATTTCTGTTGTGGTTGAATAAAGGTTGGGTTCTTTTCCAAATAATTTACAAGTTGGTCCTGGAATTGAGACAACTTGAAGAAATAATTCGTTTCTGTTTGGTGGACAACCTCGGTTCGTGATTCTTTTGACCTCATTTTACCATCCACCTCTTCGATTTGATTTTCAGGATAGAACGTTTCATCACTGATGGAGTACCAGCCACTGTGGCTGCCCTTGTAAATGAGACCCTTATCGTATATTATCTCCCACATCTTCTTGACACTTTTGATGTGGTCATCATCAGTAGTTCTTATGAATCGGTCATAACTGATATCCAACTTTTCAGCAAGGCCCTTGAAGTTTTGTGAAACCTCATCAACCAAGTCCTGTGGATTTGCATAGCCCTTTTTCTCGGCAACAGCTTGGATCTTCAAGCCGTGTTCATCTGTTCCTGTTAATAAATACGACTCCAGGTTAGGCTTTAGCTTTTCCCATCTATGTCTGAAATCACAAATCAACATTGTATAAGCATGGCCCAAATGTGGAGCTGCGTTGACGTAAAAGATAGGACTTGTGATGTATTCTTTTGAGTTGGCTGCTGACCTATGTAGGGCCCTGACTAGCCGAATAGCCGTGCTCATGTGGTATAAAGTGAGTCTGATAAAGTAAGCAGTACCAAATTCTGGCAATCTTTAAAATTCTGGATCTCGATTTTTCTGACTCGATTTTTCACTGCACGATTTCTTCCCCGAGTTTTATCTATTTCAAGTTCGCTACTATTTACATTTTGTTTAGACACCTTTGCCTTTCAAATGACTACCTTACATTATCATTCTATTAAAATACATTAGTTCGTACAATGAAAACTCCTAGGCCTTGACAAGATCAGACTTCTCCACGAAAATAGCCATCAAGGCAAAGACGGAGTAAAACAATCCCAAAGGATAAGCAATTAAAGCTCTGACATTTTGCAACTTTAACACTGTGACAAAGAACCCGGAGGCGGAAAATGTACACCAAAACACTGCAAATGCACTTAGAGCATACCCCAAGACATTATCTAAAGAAGTCACCACCGCAACCACACTGATCAACACAAGCGGCAACAAACAGTAACCTATAACAGATGCTGATTTTATCAAGTCCAATTGGACGTCACTGCTCATAAACTTGAACAAGTAGTGCAAACTTATGGTGCCGAACAACCCAACACCATATATATATCCAAACTGTACCTTCCCAGCCAATAATAACAAAACACCAAACAACAAAACAAATAAAATAGGTCCCGCTAAATCTGAATCAGTCATGATATCCAGAGTAATGTTTCTGTTCAAAGGGTTTAAAACAGCCAACGTCTTCATTTTGATATGTTGGAAATTAATTCCTAATTCTTCCAACAAGGGAGGTTCCCCTATGTAGCCAGATGTTCCAAATGCAGCCAACAAGCCTGGACGTAATTCCCCAGTCATTCCTCCACTGAACCCATTATCCCCATCTGCTCCTACCATTGAGTGGAAATTATCCATGGTATTGCTACCAAACCCAGAAGTTGGTTGGTACGATTTAGCATAACTCAGTTGATAGAATTGCATTTGCAGCGGATCGTTTCCTTGTGGTTGTGAATAATACGCCATTGTATGTTGTCTGTCTTAATCTGACCAACTTGTTATTTGTTTTTTCGATATTAAGGTTTAAGTAGTGCGATAACCAACAAAAGATATCAGTAGGGTTTAAATAGCAATGCAAGAGTGTTTATTGATTATGTGGTTTGAAATGGTATAATGATCCATTGAGCAAACTCAGTGGAATTTACTGTTCTGTTCTGTTTCTCTTTCCTTGTTTCATTATTTTTTTATGTTTAATGATTGCAAAATTATAAGGGAACTGTTAAATTGTGAAAATCAGATACAAAGAGTCCTAATATATTTCCAATCCAAAATTCAGGCACTATTTTTAGATAGTATTCTTTACAATTGATAATTACCTGTTCCTATAGTGAAAATGGTTCTGCCTTGGGGTTTTTTTATATATTACAGGACGGCATACTAGACGTATAGGGACTCGAATCGAAACCCTGGCCACTATTTGTCCAGCTAATATCCACTAAAACCTCCTTATTATTGGGGGTAGATGACAAAGAGACTTTTTTCCTCCTCTGGTTTTCCTCTGCTATGTGTCAAAACTTGTACCATAACCGCCACCTTCACAGTCCACCTAGAGGGAAAAATCGAGCCTATGTTACCCAATCATACCTCTAACTAGTTTAAAATGTACTAGATGGGTACCAGTCTTGAATATGTTTTACCAATTGATTTACTCAGCTTCCAAAAGAAGTCACTCTATATACTTTCTGCAGTGTTTTATGAAATATTTCATACCTCTCAAAAAAGTATTTGGTCAATAATTATATAAGTAGGTATACTACAAACTATAGATTGAAAGGCTTCTATTTTATTCAAGGCTCTTTCATATATAAACGTGTTTTTTAAAGAATCGTACAAACTCCCAATAACATCACATCTGCTTTCGTTAAATTTGCGTTTTTTTAAGAAAATGTCCCAGTGGCCGAGTGGTTAAGGCGACCCCCTGCTACTCGCAGCTAAGGTGTTGGGTTTTACCTGCGCAGGTTCGAATCCTGTCTGTGACGTTTTGTTTTTCTTTTTCAGCCAAGGCTGATAAGCGACAAATTTTTTAAGTGGTGTTGGACAGTAGAAATCTACACACGCCGCCACTTTGTTAATATCAAGATAAATGTCACAGTCGTTGTTAATTTTCAAGACTTCAGGGATAATCAGTTATCAATTCAACAACAAGATCAATCCATTTAATGAGTACATCTCCAATATTGTGAATGACTCTAATATCGAGTTGGAGTCAAATTTCCACACAAACAACTTGAACCAAAAGAGATTTTATAGTTGCAGAAGAGATGGAGACATAGCAGCTATGTATTTTGACTCCGTGTCCACTATTGATAGCAAGAAGGTGAAGCAGTTCTTACTTGATGCTCTCAAGATCTTCCACAAGTTGGAAGAAGAGGACTCCGAAAAGACTAAACAGTTGATTGATTTAAAATTCAACCAGTTTATGAAGTTGAAGGTTAGCACGGAACTGGTTTCTAATGGAGTTGGTGCTACTACACAAAATGTAAGAGCAGTACCTTTGACTAAGAAGAAACAAGCCACTGCAGGCAAGAAAATGAGAAAATGGGAAGGTGGTGCTTCTATCGAAGTGGAAGAGGCAGACTCCGTACTTGACTACTCTAAGGGGGGAGACGGAAAAGGTGTCAAGTCTTCACTGATGGAAGTGGATAACACAGCATTTGAAAAGCAAAACGAATTTGTATTGATGAAAGAAATTAATGAGATATTAAATGAGGATGAAGACGATGAAGACGATGAAGACGAAACTGTTAATAGCGCAGGGACTGGGCTCTTCGGTAAGTTGGGCTCTTATTTTGGAGGCCTGGTTAATCTTGATGACGTGACTAAGAAATTTAATGACCAACTCATTTCAAAGAACATCTCACCATCCACAACAAAGATCATTTTAGATAAAATTAAGCTCAGCTTAAAGGGTAACCAAAGGGTCACAATGAAGATCTACAAAGAAGCTTTGGTTCAAGAACTAACCAAGGTCTTGACCCCTAATGTGTCCACTGATTTATTGCAGGATATCCAGAAGAACAAGAGAACCACAAAAAGGCCATATGTCATCTCGGTTGTCGGTGTAAATGGTGTTGGGAAGTCTACAAACTTGGCCAAGTTGGCCTTTTGGTTTTTGCAAAACAACATGAATGTTCTTATCTGTGCTTGTGATACATTTAGATCCGGTGCAGTTGAGCAGTTAAAAGTACATGTCAATAATTTGGCCAGCTTAAATACCAACGATCAAAGCAATATCGAGATTTTTGAAAAGGGATATGGGAGCGGAGACCATGTTGTCAACACTGCCAAGCTGGCCATTCAATTTGCCGGTGAGAACAATTTTGATATTGTATTGATCGATACCGCAGGAAGAACCCACTCTAATAATAAGTTGATGGCGCCATTAAAGAAGTTTGGGGATGCGGCTAACCCTAACAAGATTATCATGGTTGGAGAAGCGCTTGTGGGTACGGACTCAGTTGAACAGGCTGTTAATTTCAACAACGCGTTTGGCAGCAAGAGAGGTCTTGATTTCTTTATTATCTCCAAGGTTGATACAGTTGGGGACTTGGTTGGTACTATGATTAATATGGTGATGGCTACCAAAGTGCCTATTTTATTCCTTGGAACAGGTCAAACATACACTGATATCAAGAGGTTGAGTGCCAAAAGAGTTGTTGACATGTTGATGAATTAACTTGTAGTATATAATCCAAAATAATAAACTCGTAATATGATAATACTCCTGGACTGAATAGCTACCTAGACCACGAATACTTCCTACATATAAAGACTCGTTAACTCTTCCACCCCTTCCTTCACTTCTCCATACATTTCGATCGCACGCATTTTTTAAAGAACACTTGAAGTCAAAGACAGACAAAGCCGAAGAAGATTAAGAGTAGAATTTCCGAGAGATCCGATAGAACCAGCATGATCTTGAAACGTTTAGGAATGAGCCGCGGAGATGACACGGATCCCGTGGCTGATGATTACGATGTTTTCCTAAAAGTCAACGTTGATGCTGCGGCCGACTTGGTTCCTAGTGGATCCAACTCCTTGAAAAAGTCTACAAATCCGCTCTGTGTGGTCCAATTGAACAACACGAAGAAGCGAACACCTAAGAAGCTAAATACCGCCCACCCCAGCTGGGACTCGGAAATCGTTCTTCCGTTGAAATCTCACGATTATTCCCAGATATTGGTATTGACGGTTTGGGACAAGCATAAGCGCTACAAGCTCTTCTTGGGAGAATTGCGCTTGTCGGTTTTAGACTTGTTTAACAAAGAGGGTGTTTTCCATTCCAAAAGTGACTTGAAATGGTACTCTTTGTACTCAAACAAGAATTACCAGTCCTTCGTTACCGGTTCAGTTTTGATGTCGTTCGAGTTGATGGTGAAGCTGAAAAAGCGTGGCTCAAAGCTAAAGCCGGCTTCCAAGCCTTCCACCGCGAATGATACAGCAAAAACCCCTATTATTACAGTCCAGACTCCTGACTTGTTCAATCATACAAAGTTAATGGATTATGAGGATGAAGTTCTTGAACCTACGAACTCAAACGAAATCATAATGAAAGAAGTCCTTGAAGGTTGGGGCAAATCTTTAACATACCCAGAGCAGGACTCGAAAACCTTAAAGCCGGACGAGCAGGGTTTTTACTCGGAATCAAATGAGTTATCGGTTGATATGGATATTTCCGATATCGAATCGGCTATTGGTTCTCGGTTAAATATATCACCAGAACCAAGCTCTCCGGCAAAAGACTTTCTTTCTACAAAATGGCTTGGTGTACCAAATGACGATGCCGCTTCTTTTTCGGAGTTATCATCGTCTGAAGTAGCATTTTCAGATATGAAAGATTCAGCTACAGAGAGTGAATCTATAGCTGCCGCTCCTATCTCTGAATTTAAGAGCTCAGACACCTCTGCTAAAACTAAATCGCGTACTAGTTTGATCCGAAGAAAGTCTAAAAAGTCGGGAATACTCCCTCCTGCAAAGTTTTCCGTTAGTAACAGAAGTGTAGTGGGTGTGTTATTTGTGGAAATAGTTTCATGTTCCGATTTACCTCCATTAAGGAATTTCACAAGAACTTCATTTGATATGGACCCATTTATTGTAGTAACATTTGGCCGCAAAACTTTCAGAACAAGTTGGAAACACCATACTTTAAATCCAATTTTCAATGAACGGTTAGCTTTTGAAATTTTAAGACATGAGTCCACTTTCAATCTCCAGTTCTTCATTCTAGACAAAGATCACTTTTCCTTTCACGATAATGTTGCTCTGGTATCCTTGCCTGTCAAGGATATAATGGAAATTGCAAAAGAACAGCCAGCTGAGCCAAGTACAGATAAAGCTGAAACAAGTACAGATAAAGCTGAAACAGGCACAGATAAAGCTGGACCTTCAGATCCAACCTCTTTAACATTTGAAAATCCTCAAGTAAATCCACTGTATGAGATACTTGAAGATGACAATATTGTTCACTCCATTACTAAGAAGAAGTTTACAAACAGGAAAAAGGTGGTGGCACTGTATGCCGACACGTCCAAGTTTAAAACTTTACAATTGACTCCCAAGTTAGAGAATGAGAAGTATGCTGGCAAGTACAATCCTACTTTGAAAATAAGGGTGAGGTTCGAAACATATGAGGAATTGAGAAAACAATTTTGGGCAACTTTATTGGAGCAGTACAATTTGAGTGAAGATGTTGATTCTAAGTCATATGATTATTTTGAACTAGTGTCCCTTTTAGACACTTTTGGTTGTAGTGGTAGTGATGAGTTAGTTAACACTTTTTTTGAGAAATATGGACGACTGAGTTGGGGTGGTGATGTTCTTAGCCATGAGGAAATAATTGATTCTCTTGAATCACATATCGCCAGCGCTACAGACGATGAAGCACATAAAATCTTTGAGATCGAAAAGTGCCCATTGTGTTCTCAAAAATATTTGGGTAAGAAGCAGGACATTGATATCATCACGCATTTCGCTATATGTGCCCTGAAAGACTGGAGCATAGTTAACAAGCTTCTAGTTACCCTGTATGCAACTCCTCAGCTTGCCACAAAACGTTGGTTTAGTAAGTTTCTCATTAAATTAACCTACGGGAAGTACAAATTAGGCAGTAATAATGCCAACATATTGGTTCAGGATAGATTGACTGGTATAATTTTGGAAGAGAAAATGGGGATTTATGTTCGTCTTGGTATCCGATTATTGTATAAAGGGTTGGATAAAGCAAAGGCAAAACGAATCAGAATCTTATTAAGGAAAATGAGTGTGAAGCAAGGTGTGAAGTTTGACTTGCCAATACTGAGAATGGACATTGACTCCTTTGTTAAATTCCATAAACTTAATCTTGATGAGTGTCTTGAGACAAACACTGCAAATTATGAAACTTTTAACGAGTTCTTCTATCGTAGATTAAAGTCTGATGCCAGACCTCTTGAGTCGCCAGACAACAATAAAATTTTGGTGTCGCCTGCCGATTGTCGTTGTGCAGTATTTGAAACTGTATCCGCAGCAACAGAATTGTGGATCAAGGGCCGTAATTTTACAATAGCAAAATTGTTTGGAGGCAACTTTAACAACTTTGAACACAGTGATTTGTACAAGGCAGATAAATGTACCATTGGGATTTTCCGTTTGGCTCCACAAGATTACCATAGGTTTCATTGTCCAGTGGATGGGGTTATTGGAAAAATTAAGTACATTAGCGGTGAATACTACACAGTGAACCCTATGGCCATTCGGTCCGAATTGGATGTCTATGGTGAAAACGTTCGTGTGATTGTACCCATAGAGACCAAGGACTTTGGGACTGTCATTATGGTTGCGGTTGGAGCCATGATGGTTGGATCTACGGTGCTTACTGTGGAAGAAGGTATGCAAGTCAGCAGAGGAGACGAGATTGGGTACTTCAAGTTTGGAGGGTCAACAATTCTTTTGCTTTTTGAAAGTCGTTTCTTTGAGTTTGATAGTGACTTGTTGAAGAACTCGAGCTCGTGCATTGAAACTTTGATTAGAGTGGGCCAGAGTATTGGACACTCTCCGGGAGTTGCGGAGTTTGAAAGACGCCATATCGAGTTCGACAAACAGTCCAAGGACTTCAAGTTAAACTTGATTAGAGTTCTTACAGGTGGGGACTTGAACAGCACCAAGGAATTGACCAGTTGGGAGAGTTCCAATCTTAAAATCACGAAACAAGAAATGGATCAAATTGCCCGGGAAGACGATGACTTTGATGAAGATGCGGAATTCGACGAAGACGGGGCATCATTTGATGAAGAAGGTCTGTTTGATTATTGAAAATGCAAATTTTATTTCGTTAAACATATATAGGTTGAGATGCAAAGATATATAAGTGAATGTTACGTCATATACATCAAGATTTTTTTTTTTGGGGGAGAAAGGAGTGAACCACAAATGCACGTCATCGTAGTTCAATATAAATCGATACAGATATGTTTCTGGTATCCATGCTAATGTTAGTTTTCAGGGGTATAGTGTGTTCGTCACTATACGATTTCAGTTTCTTGGCCCTCGTAGTTCAATATCGATACATATTTGTATTCTAGTATCCATGCTGGTAGTAGCTATCAGGGGTATAGACATTTTCGTCACTATACCCTCTCAGTTCCTGGATATGGCGAACGTGCCATCCGAGGAACTCTATATTGTTTTTTATAGCATCAATGTCATGAGCCTTTTGCTTCATATATTTCGGTAGTATAATGAATTCCGTTATGAATGGAGGAATGGCAGAACCAGCTAGTAAACCAATGGCTATGGGACGGAACATCAGGTATTAGGGAGAGTGGGGTGTTCAAAAAATGTGTACTTCAGAAATTAATAAAATTAATTTTACGTATGTCAAATCGGGGAGGTCCCGGGATTTTATATGCGGACATGGCTCGGGGCATTATGATCTGGGGAAGCCGGCCAGAACCCCTCTTTGTGGCAGAATCACGGACCTTCTGATTTTACCTAAGCCAAATCTCACAATGACGTATCTGACAATAATTTCGTGTACTCACTCAAAATTAGTGCAGTAAAGGCAGCATAGCACTAAGGTAAAAAAATATACCACATACACCACATACTCAGGCCATATAAACCTCAGGCCACATACTCAGGCCACGCACACATACACCGGACTTAAACGTTCTGGTATCTATTATTTGACACCATGAGAAGGATCTTAAACAGATCAAGTGGCATCAGTGGTCAAAACCAGGCTTTCACTGAGTCAACGGGTTCTGATCTTTCCCCAAGGAAAAGCACCAGTACCAATGAATCTCGCGACTCGCTAGATGAATTACATCCCATGTTTGAAGGAAAACCAAGTGGCAGCGGGACTGAGCTGTCAGGGAACAAACCCTTTAACTTCAACCACGACCCCAACCTTAACTTGAATCCGCTTATCGTCGATAACAACAAGGCCTCTTCGTCCCTTTATACTAAGGAATCCGATTACATGGGCAAATCAATATTTTCTCGAAGCGGGAAAACCTTGTCAACAAAACAGTCTTCATACAACAAATCCATAGACACTAAGAAGAACAACAATAACATTGATTCTTCCTTCTCTCTGCAACCTTTGCAGATTATGAGTATCCAAGAAGAACTGGCTGGTGATGATGGGAAAACGCCGCACGAGGCGGTTTCAGATAAACTCAAACAACTTTTCGATGATTTGGCCTACATAATGAATCAGTTTAATAATCTGTCCATCAACTTGACTACTGCTGTGGTGAATTCCATCGAGTGTTTTAAAATTTTTACTGCTTTTGTTTCGGCTTCACAATTCACAGATGTAGAGTGGAATTTCAACAGTTTTAATAATTCCTCCGTTCGCAAAATAATAAAGATATACTTGCACTTTTATGACAACCTATTGGTTGAAGAGGTCTATATCAAGTTGAAGTTGTTATTGGTGAAAAATTTCAACGATTTTGCGAAAACCTTAAATACAAAGGACGAAGCGGACTACAACAACTCTACCAATGAGTTTCAGTTTCAGACTATTGTAAAGCCTAAGAATTTTGCAATTGGATGCAACAACGGCTTGGAACTCCCCAATGAGGATGTCTTTGTAAGAATAATGGACAAGATATCCAAAACAAGTACTCCCATAAAGGAGCAGAATGGTTCATTTATTGCACCAATTGCCAGAGGTATAAACTCTAGCTTGAGTATTTTATGTCTTTACTTTGGATATCCAAATCCCTCGGATTATCATAGAAAGTTGGCTAAAAATTTACATGCACTCTACGAAGACATACATATTATTATTTCCAAAAATCAAATTGAATTGGCGGGAACTGAAGTTGCAGCAGGAATTCCATCAAACCCTATTTCTAAATTGGCAAATTTGTATACAACAAAGGAAAAATCAAAGGGGAAGGGGAAACCTATTTCACAGCCAATACTTCAGCTGCCTACGCCACCACATGTACATGGACTGATAGAAAGTCCAAGTCCCGCAACTAAATTCAAGTTACCATTCCGTACACCCACAGATCCAAGCAGTCCTCCGATTTCTCTTTCGATTTCTGTTGAAACCTCTTCACGTACCTCCGGGACTATGGGAGGATATATATATCCGATGGTTGATCTCAAGAAACAGCCACACTTGGAATCATACTCAAACTCCAAATTTGCGATAACATGTGGACATGTTTGCTTGGATACTACTGAGGGAACAACGACTGAATATCCACATGTATCAGCACCGTCGTCCGTTTTGATATCTCTCTACAAGCAAGCTTTATCTGCTCAATATCAAAAGGTAGTAAGCAGCGGACAAGATGAATTCATTGCTTCAGAACTGTCAGCTGCGTATGGCTCTGTTATCAAGCAGGTAGAAGAACTTTACCCTTTGAAAAAAGTCAAGGTTGTAGACCCTAAAACAAAACAAGAATCCTACGAATATAGAAATCTACCACGAAACCGTTTTGGGCAGATTATCTGGGGAGAAAGAACTTTAATTAATATTAAATCCGATGGTAAATCGGAAAAAAAATTATCCGATTTAGCAATCATCAAAGTCAATAAGACACTTCAGTGCGATCAGAACTACTTGGGTGATGATGTCCCATTCAATGAATTTGACCCAGCGTTGATGTTTGACAATTTGTATGTTAGATCGGTTATAAACTTAAGAAGACAAGTACCTAAATCATTGGATTTAGACATTGATGAGGTTGATTCTCAGTTATCTGATAAACCAGAGCAACTGTATAACGGGTTGTCGGTTTTCAAGTACGGCTCAACCACCAAGTACACACGTGGTAATTTGAACGGTATCAAATTGGTGTACTGGCTTGATGGAGCCATTCAATCCTCAGAATTTATAGTCAATTCCATTGAGAACAATTCAAGCTTCGCTGCTGGCGGTGATAGTGGTTCTTGGGTTTTGGCTAAGATGGAAGATGTTGAGCCCCAGTCGAAGGGTCTTGGTGTTTTAGGTATGCTTCATCTGTATGATGGTGAGTTCAAGCAATTTGGTCTATTCACGCCCATGTGTGAGATTTTGGACCGTTTGGAAGATGTCACCACCATCAAATGGGGTGTGGTTGGTGTGTCTCCAGAAAAGGCCCAAGTTTCTGACGAAGATGAAGTTCACAGTTTGGGTTCTGGATTTTCCAGTGATGATAGTGAGGTAGAGTAGAGTAATTTAACATAGACGTGAATGAAAATTTGAGTAGAGTATAGATTCTCATGCTGCGATTGTTCCTTTTGCTTTTTCGCACCAAAAGGTCAAATTTAATCAAATAAACGAGAAGCTAATAGTTTGAATCTAAAATGTCGAGCAATAATGGTGTTAAGGCGATTACTATAGTTGCAGTTTCGGTGTTGAGTTGGTATTCCGGACTCAAATTCTGGAAGCCACTTGTTGTCGAGCATCTCAAGAAAGATGGTGCGTTGCGTACAGACATGGATATTGAAGTGGACGAAAGCCCGGCTTCATGGGACGAGTTGAAGCATTCTGTCAAGACGGTGCTTCATCCGGACAAGAAAGAAGAATGGGACAAACAGATGAATTTAGAGAAGAATTTGAAATTATTGGAACAAGTTAGAGAAGAACAGAGTAAGAACAAATGAGCAGGTGGATGAAGATGAAAATAGAACTGGACATAATACGACTGAATTAGTAATGAATATGAAATAAATGCTGAAATATCAATGTTGAAAGTTCGGGTTGAGATCAAGTTGAATACAGAAGGGTACACTCTTCTATTATTTGACTTCAATTCGATTTGGTATCTCGAACTATGGAAAGTGGATGTTCCCGTAGTGAAATCCTCTGCATCAAGAAAAAGGGCCCAACCTGCAACAAGAACTTCCAAAAATAAACTGGCAACCAAGTTAATAGTGTTACATCCCTATTAACTGTGGTTAATTTCCATTTCTTTATCACAGGTTGGCCCTAAAAGTAGAAAGTCCAATATGACAATCAAACAATAAACATTATCAAACACATTATCAAACAAAGCTATGTACTACTTTAGTATCCTCCTTTCTTGTATTTCCTCATCAACTTGCAATCTCTACTTGACCTTTTCTCAAAATAAATTTTTTTTTAAAAGAATCAACTCATCGCTAAACCATGGGTAAACTCAAGAAGAGAGGAAAGAACAGTAAGTCTAGAGTCAATCCTGTCAAGGGAAAGGACATTGACGAAAAGAAGGATGAAATTACTAGACAAAATAAGATTTTACCCTTGATAAAACAATTACAAGGTTCTATTGCCAATGAGAAGCTGATGGCTTTGGGTGCCATCACAGTGTTGTCTGACGATGAACGTATGAGAAAGTTGTTATTGAAGGAAAAGTTGATCAGCATTATCTTGGAAAAGTGTTTAAATGACTCCAATGACGAAATCGTGGTTGAGTCCTTTGGCCTTTTGAGAAACTTGGGTATTGAAGAAGGCTATGATGTCTTGATCCATTACTGGAGAAGTGGCATCTGGACCAGCATTGAAGCAGCACTTCAAAAAATTCAAACTTCATACAAGTTCTTGATTGAAAACAAGAACCATTCGGAAAAGGATAAGTCCAAGTTGCAACTTTTGTTTGATTTCACTGAAAACATTTTGTCCTTGGTTGTTACAATCGCCTGTGGCTCCGAAGAGTTGTTTACAAATGTATTCTCCAAGCTTGATCCAGTAGTCTTGTTTGTCACTGATATGATCAAAAATCAATTAAACGAAGGCTCATTCAAGGTTTCCAACCAATTATTTATTGCATTGGTTGAATTTATTTACGAGTTTTCAATTGAATCAAGTGAGTTCATTCAAAAGGCCAACTTTGATTACCAAAGCATCTTCAACTACTTGGAACAAAATGTGAATTTAAAAACCTCTCCTGCTGGTAATCTTTTGAAGGTTTACCTTGAAGGTATTCTATTCAACAACTTGGAAATAGCTGGCCACGAAATCCCAATCGCTCAGCTTATGACCAGCGTCTCCGAATCCCTAGTCAAAATAAACTTGGTTACTTTAAAAGAAAACATTGACAAATTTGCCAACCCAGATAACTCAAAACCCATCGTCAAGGACGACTCCACTATTATCAAGGAGTTAAATAAAGACACTAAAGAGAAAAACCAAACAAAGCACGAATTATCAACCATTGAAATTTCATTGGACTTGTTCAGTTCGTTATTGGAATACAGTGCTACTGTGGACCAAGATGTCATCCTTTTGGCAAAGGAAAAGATTTACGACGTAATTATTGAATTGATCAAATTTGAGATTTCAAACGATCAACCATTCTCATTGTTGAACAAGATGGTAGTGACTATGAACAACTTCATTTGGCTCCTTGTCTCGAAGAACATTCCAGAATTTAACAGCTCTGAATTGTGGAACTTGTTGTCACAATTAAACTCTTCTGATCCTGAAATTCAAAGAAATATCGTAAGTGTTCTTAACGGTTGTTGCCGTTTATACAACTTTACTGAGTCTTCTACAAATCTTGTTGCTCCATTGATGGATAAGGCTGCCGGAATCAAAGACTCGGACGATGAAGAAGATCTTAGATTGTACCTCGGAATTATTGAATTCTTGGGTCTTACTGCATCATCTGTGGAGAACAGAGAGGTCATTATCAACGTGGGGCCTTTCTTGATTGGTCTGATTGAAAACTTTTTAGTCATAGAAAACCCGCTTGCCATCGAAATAGTCTTACTTTGTATTGATTTGGTTTTCGATATTTTTGGAAGTGACAAGGAATCTTATGACCAATTATATGCTCAAGAAAAGTATAATACCCGTCTTGTGGAGGTTGACTCCAAGTTGCAAGTGGTTTATAAGAAGATTGACAAGAACAAGTATGGAAATTTGAAGGAAAAGGCTCAAGAGGTGGTGTCTAATTTGGGAAGATTCATTGAGTACAAGGAATCAGTGTAAAGTATTTTTTAATAGATAAATGTTTCAAAAGACGTAGAAGAGTCAAGTATGCATTTGCACCTGACTAAATGCCTTAAGCATTAGCTATTCAAAAAAATATCTCCTGGGGGTGAGTCGAACACCCGATCTCAAGATTACTTTGAGGTTATCATTACAGTCTCGCGCCTTAGCCAGCTTGGCCACCAAGAGTTTTTGTTGAAAAATACGATATATCATGGTATTTGATATTAGAAGATATCATTGTGATATGTATCACGTGATTCATAAGATACCAAAGGGTTTAGTAGAAGTGTGGGGTAACATCAAGCTACACACTTTAGTGGTACTTGATGTTACCCAGTTATCTGATCGAAGTTTTTACTGGAATGCTACGAACTATAACAGTGATCCAAGTAAATCAGGGCTAACTTAACTAGAGCAATGGGGGTAGATCTCTAACAACTTAGGTGAAAAAAAGAAATTCTACCAGTCCCATAAAACTGTTTTGCAGCTAGATTGTCAGTTAAACATATAGATTAGATTCCAAGGTAGATATGCAACATATGTCATCTATCTGGAAAAAAATTACCCCGAATTTATTTTATACGACCTATTTTTAATAATTTTTATGTTTTTTTACAAAATAATTGTTTAAATATGAACTTCTTTCTGTCCACATATGGTGAAAATTCTACTATATGTTATAAATATATACAATCTAAATATCAAGACCATTAGTATGTGTCCAACGGCTATAGAAATTAATAGCTTTGAATCTTTAAGCGTATCGAACCGCAAGTCAAACATAAGCCATAAAACTGTTTTACATCACAAGAGACAAGAGTCCTAAACAATGTAAAGTCGTACACCGTATGTCAAAATAAAGAAAGACCTGATTAGAAAATAATATGGGTATCCCCGACAGTCATATCATCGATTAATCAGATCTTGGATAGCTCAGACCAAGACAAGAAAACCAGCGAGGTTTCCCTCCAGAAAGGCTGATACGAGACATTATGGAGGCTAACATATTTTTGAAACCGATTTTAAAGAGACATAAGGATAAAGATAACTCGTACTGAATTTGAAATATTTGTAGTGACCGTGCTTTACGTGTCGCTACTTAGTAAGGATACATGATTGAGTCTCTATTCTTAGTACCTTTCTCTGTGATTGTAAGTTTTCTATGCATAGGTCGTTGTCAACTTTCAATACACAGATTATCATTCTTGTTCAATTTTTCTTCTCTTACCCACTCTTTGATTTATAGCTTCTTTAGGTTTAACTTCTTTAGGTTTAGCTTCTTCAGGTTTCGCTTCCTTAGGTGTATCTTTGAGTGGTTTGTCTTCAATGGGAACTCTAAATTCCAAAGAGTTGTTGAATTCAGTTTCAATATTCAGATCTGTAGGTGGGGTGTCAATCAAGTTTGGGAATTTTTCAATTAAACCGTTAATAATGCACTTGGTATTCTCTAAACTCGAGTTCTTTCCGTTGATCGTTAAATCAAGCACCAAATCAAATTGTGAATCTGGTTCTGAGGATGCATCTATTCTTTGGAAATTCTTTATGAAAGTTCGAATGGCCATGTAGGCGATTCTAGGATTGCTTGAAATCTTGATGCTTTGATGGTTGTCCCCTCTTTTCTTTGTTCTTTCGTGGGTTATTTCATAAAGGCGATCCTTTGAAATATCTTTGTCGACAAAGATCAATCCAATGTAACGAATATCCAAGCTGCCAGAAAGCGCCTTCAATTCCGTAAACAACTTTATTCGACTTTTCAAATCGGCATTATTCTTATCAAGCAAAATAACGTCCAGTTTCTCCAACTCGGAAATACAGATCTTAGATAGCCTTCTCTTTTGATTTGGCTTGAGATTATCGTTCTCCAAATGCACCCAAGTTGGGAACAACCTCTTCAATGTTCGGAATGTGGTTGATTTCCCGCAGGCTACCGTCGCTGCTGGAATCAAGATGTACTTAGTAGACATGTGAGACGAGTAAAGTAAAGTTGGAATAGTGAAATATCATCTGCGTATAATTTGAACAAAGTAATTTGAAGAACAAAGTAATTTGAAGAACAAAGTAATTTCCAGAGGGATCTTGCTAAATGTCTAGTTTCTCTGTAATATAGCTACAAACACTACGAATTTGTAAATCGTCACAAGCTAGTAAATCGTCTTATTCATCTCAAAGGAAGCAAGTTCTGCTCCCCACATTGTTGTCTACATAAAGGACACTCCGGGTGTTCTCTAATCCAGTCAACTATACAATCCCAGCAGAAGAGATGGCCACAATTTGCAGCAGAAGGGTTGGTCATCATGGATAAACATAACATGCAACTTCTGGAGTTTTCTGGAATATAGGGCAATTGCCTTGGATCTTCAAGATCAACTGCAACAACAGAACTTGTTTTCAATTGCTCAATATTAGATATAGTCAGTACATCTGTAGGAATATCTTCTGAGGCAGTGTCCTTTGATGTGCGCTCTTTCAACTCAATTAACCCCTTGGCAAGATATTGGAGTAGGATTATCCCACCGAGGAAAGAATAGTTTCCTGCTCTTTGCAAGTCCTTGGGCTCCTTATTATGTCCAAATGCATATCTCATTCCAAACACTCTCTTGGACAAGGAGTAGAACTCGCCCCTGAAATAGAAAATCGCAGTGTGTATATTCAATATAGTGTCAAGTATCTTATGGTAGGAGCTCAAGAACTGAAATACCCAATTCTTAGGTTTATCTTGGTCATCTTCTTTTGGTCTGTATTTCCTAACCAATCGAGATATTATGTATGGAACCAAGGCATAGGACAAGATGAAGCCAATTCTTTGGGCCAATTTGGGAAGACGCTTCCCTGACCTATGTACATAGACCAAGTCGACATATTCCTCACCCAACGTCCTCGCTCCAATAAGCGTAGTAAGTGTCAAGTATGCTGCTTTTGAGAATACTGTTATTTCATCAGAGTACGAGTTTGTGAATCTCTGGCCCTTGAGAAATTGCAATACATCTTGAAAATGTGTTCTGTAGGAAGACTCGAAGTACGCGTCTTTCTGATGTGCTCGGACTATAGTAGCTGCATCTGCAAAGGGTAATGCCCTATCATTTACCTTGGACATGGTCGTAGAATGTGGAGTAATTTTTCGTTCCCCAGAAATATCCGAGGTGCGGGAGGAATAAAGAGAAGGGAAGAGGAAGAAGAGAGGAAGAAGATGAAGAGGAGAGAAAGATAAAGAAGAAAAGAAAGTAGAGGAAAAAGAGGAGGATAAGGGAAGAAGATAAAGGGAGGAGAGAAAGGAAATGGAAGATTAAGATGAAATCGAGGAAATGAGGAAATATGCTTCCATGTATATAACGTCCACCTCCACACTACATTCGTTAAAATGTCATAATATGTGTTATTTAATAGACACTAATTCCTCTTTCAGAATTCTCCCAATTGCAAATTCCCTTGTCATTTCTAAAATCTAATTAACCCAAATTATTGTCCAAAGTTTCATATCCCCATCACACTTCACAATTTAAAGTCAGAAGGCGTGGCAGGCCCATCCTCATCCTCAGTATCGGAATCAATGTACCCACCATGATACTTACGTTTAAAATCATGCATATCGTAAATAACATACCTTCTGCCATTCTCATTGTCAGTGATAACACCCAATGAAGGATATATCTGGTACAAAAACCTAGTTCTTCTAGGCAGAACCCAAGGCTCTCCGTCCTGTGGGGTGATCGTCAATGCAGCTAAGACACTAGATATAACGGTTAGAAAAAGTGCAATTACCCTAAATCTCATGTTTCTCCTGCTTAATGCTCCTTTTTTTGATGGCAAAAGATTACAACCACATTATTCGCACTACAATTTCCTAGTGATAATTACGAATGATGGAGCTAAAGAAAAAGAAAAGATAACACTGATAAGAAGATAACTAACGGATATACTCCAAAAGATTGTTCCGCCCAGGATCGAACGAGAATCATATTTTCTAAGAATGTTTCTACAATATACAAATGATAAAATACTCACTTTGTAGTGGAATATATAAATTCTCCAATGTGGCAAGAAACCCCTCAAACACACACTTATTTTACTCTAAACACATCACTTGTTCCACCTGCCACTTTCAAAGCGTATTCTTTTCTATTCTGCTTAACAAATATAACATAGTCGAGTTGGAACTTGTACTCTCCTGGGTCTGGCACCTGTAAGTGTATAAAGGCAGGAAGACGACTGAGCGCTCGGAAGTTACAGGCTACTCCATATTTCATATCTACATTTGGAACATCATATTCTAGGTAGTTGAGTATTTGACGGGGCATTTCAAGCTTGTTGTCTTCCCATACGAATAATCCTCTGTCATCTGTGGCAGTTCTTCCGTTGGCGGTAACCGTCAAGGTTGTACGACTAAACGTGCCATCACTAGAACGTTTCAAGAGACGGAGTTGGGCTTGGATTCGATACACTTCATTCTCTCCGTCAAAAGTATGGACGTATAATGTAATATCCAAGTGACCTGGAAACATTTTGAAAGGAACATTGAAGAAATCTTTTCTCCCTGGGGTTGATTTCCTGGTGATCTGGGCGTCTATAAAAGGATATGACCTTTCGTCCCCGTAGGGAGTCGCCATACAAAGTGGAAGGATTCCTTCATATCCAGAGTACCCAATCCTAGTTATTTGCGTTTCCGTGTCCATCACTTCAACTGATCCACTGGAAGATTGAATTGCAAAATTGCAGCTATTTTTAAAAATCCTAATACCCGCCGAAAAACCCTAAAATATCCACAAATCTCAATATTGTGTCTATAAAGAAAAATCATGATTCCCGCCGTACTAACAAATATTTTGGCTGCAAAAAGATTCGAGTTTGAATTCACATTTTTGATAAAAACTCTAGCGTAGTATGCTCCATGGATCTATTGAAAAGGGTAGGGCTTGTATTTGTAAAAGAAAATGATAATACTCTTTTAGACCCAGTTCTACATACACGGCTTTCATAACAAATATATTTCAATACGTAAACTCATAACTGCTAAGCTTCTCTAATAATCTCCATAATCGTCTTCTTCCAAATCCTTCCTTTTGTGAGTGTGCTCTTCTGAATGAGGCTCATCAAATATCTCTGCATCTGGATCCCACAAGTCATCTTTTTCTGGGTTCAAAAATGTATGAATATCATAGATTACGTACTTTACTCCTGTTTTGGTATCAGTAATAAGTGCCAAGTTGGGGAAAAGCTGACCTAGTAAGTTAGTCGTATAGTCATCTATATATAATTCGCCGTGTTCAGGAGTAACCAAAACTGCCCGGACAATCAAAAAACAACTCAAGAGACTGATAATTATCTGTGGAAATTTCATCGTAGAATAAATTCAAGTCTTTGAAGGAATAAATTTACATTTCAAAGATGCACCCTCTGTCTTATATAGATCAACTTATTTTAAGTGGCTGGCTCAAGGATAGTCCTCAAGATGTTGTCACCCCAAACTTGATCCCAAAAACCTTAATTTCACTTGTTGGCTTACTGTCTTGTTACTTTTTATTCATAACTCGGACCGGAAATTTCAAAAACACCGGAAATTAATTTCCAAACCAAGCGTTTATTCTGAAAACCATCTTAAGTTCAATAAAATAGATGAACGTAAAAACCTCGTACTTGGTTTGAAAATTTATTTCCGGTGTTAAGAAAATTTCCGGTTCGAGTTATGAATAAATAAGAAAACGCAGCACAAGCAACCATTAAAGTTAAATATCCTTCACGATCTAATTAATATTTCCCCGGTAATCAGCAACACAAATCTCAATACAAGTTACAACACCAAAATTGCCCTGGTTTCCTAGTGTACTTCGGCTTTACTTCCACGGATAAATATATCAAAAAAGATGATTCCGCCCAGGATCGAACTGGGGACGTTCTGCGTGTTAAGCAGATGCCATAACCAACTAGACCACGCAACCAACTTATAAAACGTATTGTTTTACGGTTTACTAGATGTCTTCAAAATTGCTGGATATTAAATTTCTTATAAAATTTCCTGGAATTGAGCCCGAGATGAAGATAATTCTTTCAGATGTCAAGTTGTATAAGTTTGTATAAAGATACTTAAATATACGTGTCTCCTCAGTTGAAAGATAAATAAAAATGTTGATTTGACCCCGATTAGGAAACAGTTTAAACCAACTCGGCAGATATATCAATTTTGTCGGATTACCAATCCGCCTAGTATCCCAGCCAATGCAATAATGCTTATTTCACCAACTGCTAAACAAATAGCTCTCGGTCAGTTACAACAGTCTCAAAGTTGTGAGCACAGGGTTATAAATTGGCCCAATTCTTGAAGGTGCAACCAAAGTTAAAAAGTTCACATATACGAAGCGTAAGCCACCCAGAGCTTTGTTTTAATATTGTTTTGACACTCTAGTTAAGCACAGTTGTTTATTCATAGCAAATTGTTTTCCACATACCGTCACTTAAATATGTAGAATAGATATGAAAGTGTATTGCGGGTAAACCACCAGCTCAGATGAAAGTTTAAAAAACAACACGATTCTTAAAGCCTCCTATAAATTTCTTATTCTATAGTTTATATAGTTATTGGACGGATACGAAAAAGAATCGACTCCATTCTGATACTTTAACACGGACTCTATCCATGATGTAAACTGAACAAATCACTCATCTTTATTAAGTATGCAAAACCAAAGTAATCTCAGTAGCAACATGGAACACCAAAACAAGTTATTATGCCTACATCCACAAAGCGACACCATGGTATCAACCTTTTCCTGTTTGTAATCCACAGCGGTGTCTCGACAAACTGCCTAAGGCAATGGGACTGTGTATCAGTTAAGAGGTTGACATCACATTTACAAATGCAACTAGAGGACACATAGAAAATCAATTCACACAATGAAGCATGCATTTGCTTAGACTAATAAAACAATCTAAATAGAATTAACTACGAGGTTTTGTGTGGGTGTACAATAGTAATTGGGTCTCATTGTGAGTCTCGCGTAGGTATGAAGACAATTGGAGAGTAGCGTATGCTAACAACATGTTAAATTGCAAAAGACTCAATCACAAAGCTCTAGATTTACTGTTGAGATAGATAAGCAGATCAATTGCAGCATTAACAATCCCTGAAAATTCAAAAAAAGAATAGTACTTGAGCTTAATGGTTTCCAGAAATGATCCATAGCAATTCAGTTTGAAACCAATAATCATAAGTAGACCAAATTGTACTAATATGATAACTAGAAAAATAAGTATTCTGTATTTTTAACCAAGTGTTCCATTTCACTGAACTCGTATCTACTGTCTCTATAAAAGAAATTCACATGAAATTCACCCTCACGTTACCACCGCTACCTTTATTGTGTTTGAGGAAATTTGCTATTTTTTACAAAAGCTTATGTTGAATGAAACTATGTGCAGCAATACAATATTTTTAACTACAAAATTTCACTATTAATCAATGCTAACGAAGCCATTTTAAGATGAACCAAAATATCACCATCATCAAGACAAAACTTCCCCAGAATAACCACTTGTCTTGTTTCGCCCTCTTCTCAATGGAGCGAATTGTACCTTGACTCACCCCAAGAGTAAGCAAGCTTTCTTCGAATTTAAGTTGAAGTTTTTGCAATATTTCATTTTGGTCAACCAAATCATCAAAGGCCTGTTGTCCCATTTCTAAAATATGATCTAATTGTTGTGAGCCTCTAGCGAGAGAGTTGTTTTCCTTGTGTAACCCTTCAGAGTACGAGATGTGCTGCTGTTGTTGTTGGATTTGCTCATTACTGTTCTGATCATAAGGGTTTGCGGCATTGTTTCTTCTACCGAGTAGGTCTTCTCTATTCTGTTCATGTATGGCTGTTTCTCTTTGGGCTTTCAATGTGTTAAACTTTTTGGACAATTCTGTAAGTTCGCCTTCGAACTTTTCCAATCTGCTCTGTTGCTTTGTATCTCCTCCGGTTTGATCAATCAATTCTTTGTATTCTTTTATTGTTTTTTTGAATGAGTTCAAGGATGTGGTAATAGCACCTTGTAAAGACAAAGGAGACAGCGAGACATTTTTCTCAAAAGTCAACAAGTCCTTCTGTATTAATTGCGTCTGCTTTATCCCGTGGTTATATAGTGAGTTCATTTATTTTAGGCAAGGTGTACTGTAGAAAGTGGTTTTTGGCTTTTCTGGCCTTTTGGTTTTTTATTAACACCGCACAGGAAAAAAAATCAAACCTGGAGAATTCTGATATTAAGGGATAAGGAAAAGATGTGTTTAGGGAAAAGATGTGTGACTTTTTCTAATGTAGGGATGATCAAGAAGGGTGAATTTTTAAGGAATGTACGTGTGATGTAAGGTTGTGGGGTTTTTTTTTATGGAATGAAATGTACTGTTTTTTTTATGTCCGATATTCAAATTGTATAGTATTCTATCCTATCATCATATCATCATTGCTGATTTACCCGAAAAATCTAACAAAGGCTAACAAAAGTGCAAACGTACCAGACGAAACACCGATTAACCACTGCATAACCTGAGTCTTGACCGACTTGATTTGCATTTGCATGTTTGCAATTTCTTCATCGATTCTAGTATAAGTATCTTCGATTTTCAGTTCGTGGGACGAACTCTCCTCTCTTATTCTTCCCTTTTCCAAATTCAAATCCAATCTCACGCCCGCTTGGTTCTTTGTGATTTCTTCCTTTAACCGATTTTTCAAATTGGTCAAGTCTGTTCTTAATGCTTCTTGTTCTTTCTTTAGCGTGGTGAATTCGGTTTTATCCATGGTTTGTAATTCCCCCTTCAACTTGGCAAAATCAACCTTCTGTTGATAAGTGGTGGAAGACAATTTCTCCTTGGATACCAAGTTGTTGGTTATGGAGAAGATCCCATCATTGATTGCCTTATTGACTATAATAACGGCTGTTTCCGCCTGTTGTTTCGAAAACCCTCCCTTCAGTTCCAATTGCTGAACAAACTTCTTGGTATCAAACTTGGTTATGGACGTTAACTGTCTAACAGGTGTAAGTGCAGATCTAAAACGAAACATGTCAGTAATATTATATTATATATTAAAAAAATAAAGAATAACTGATATATTTTAAAAAAAAAAAGAATAACTTTGATTTCCAATTTTCCCCGCGGCTTTCTTCTAAAAAATTTGCCTCTTCTTTTTACAGCAAAATGATAAGAAGGTTTACAAGCTCTGGAAAGAGGGTGTTTAAAAGACCCTACTCCATTGAAGAATTCAACAAGAGCAAGGTTCCTTACAGCTTTGGTGTCCCTCTTGGAGAACGCCAGGCTGAACAGGATTCCGATACAAATGATGCGATTTCAAAGGACCCTAGATTAAATGGGTTAAGACGAGGTTCACCGGAATATAAAGAAACTATGTTTGAAATATACCAGGACCTTAGTAAGAATGAAGAAGCAAACAGAAAAAAGTTTGAGTTCACCGAGAGAATTAAGGGGGTTGGGATCGGAATATTATTATTGGTGGGTGCAATTACTGGCCATCAACTTTTCATGAATTACGAGTATTTAAAAACATCCTTGTTGGTTGACTATAAATACGCCATAGACTCCACAGCCTCGGATTTGAACGATCCAAAGAAAAATTTCAAGAGTCTTGAAAACATGGTTTCTAGGCTACATTCAGAGATTGATCCAGAATTTATTGCTGGGATCAAGGACTCGGAAATTCCTGGGTTATATTTATTCGGAGAAGTTAATGGAAAGAAAATTCCACAGAGATTGAGTTTCTTTGATGATATGTTAATTAATGACATCAAGATAAAAGATCGGTATTTAATTGTTCTAAATGAAAAGGGCCAATTATACCACTTTAACAAAGAGTCGATGGATCAGCCTCAGTTGATCGATTTGCCTCACAAATTATTGAAATGCGAGTTATCAAACAACTTTATTTACGGGTTAACCACAAAGGGTGAATTAATTTACGTCCCAAGACAAGATTGCAAGTTGCCATTTGAGCCTCTGAAAAGATCCTTGGGTTGGTTGTCTGAGAATAAATTCAACAAGCTTCCGATTCAGTCAGTGAAGGATTTTTCCATTGGAGAAAATCACTGTTTGATTTTGAGCGATTCAGGTAAATTATTTACATCCAAGATTGATGACATCCAAGAAAATTATGGACAGTTTGGGTTACCTCAATTTTCTCCATTGGTTGAAAACGACTCCTCGCTTCATCAAGTCCACGAGTTATCACTACTTAACTATCAAGTTCTTGATGGGGTTTCACAAGAAAGAGAATTCAATAAAATAGCAACAGGAAAATTCCACAATATCGTGAGCGACTCAGAGGGTAATATTTGGACCTGGGGTTTAAACAACTATGGCCAGAGTTCATTTGAGGTGAATTACATAACTAATTACGTTCCCCTCCCTAAGAGGATTCTCACTGTAGGAGATCTTCAGAAGCAATTCAAACTCAATAATGTCTCAATTGAAGATGTCTACGGTGGAGAAGAATGTTCATATGTCAAATTGAAAGAAAGAAGCGGGGAACATGGCAGCCAAGATATGTTGATTTCTTTTGGGAACGGGATGAAGGGTCAACTTGGTACTAATCAATACCTTCAACTCACCACCAGACCACAGTTGGTGAAAGGGCTCTTGAATTTTAAAGAATTTGATGAGAGCAAGAACGAAATCATAAACATTGGACTTAAGGATGTTTCCATTGGAGACAATCACATTTTCATCACCTTGAACAATTTGGGTGGAAAGAAAAACGTTTTAGCATGGGGAGATAACGAATTTGGACAATTAGGAAACGGGAAAAAGGTCAAGACTCCAAAGCCAATTGAGTTGCCTAAGTTGGTTGAACCCAATGACATTAATGATACCAAGAAATTGGTCCATAATCTAGACAAGGTTGTAAATGACCTGTTGAAATTACTGGATCGAGAGTATGAACAAGTTGTATATGCAGGTGATGGATCTTCTGGGCTTTATTACAGAAGAAAGAATTAACAAAGCACATAATATGATTAACAAAATGCAAATAGTATGATAATTAAAAAAAATGCACATAATACGATAAACTCATAAATAATACACTCATTCCATTCATGGCTACATTCCCCTTATCATTAATTATTGTATTTCTAAATTAAAACTTTTTACAAGTTGAACAATTCGGTCAAGATCTTGATGGTATCAGCTGGTTGGGTGACAGCGTGACCGATGGTTCTGTCATCGGTGTAGATTTCGTAATCGTTACCACCCTTGTAAGACTTGTCACCGAAGAAGTGGATGTTTTCAAACTTTTCGTCAGCAACGTGCTTCAAAGCGTAGGTCTTGTCCCAACCAGTTGGGAAAACATCAAAGGAAATTTGACCACCGATGGAGTAAGTCAAGCCGTAGTCGGCGAATTCCTTTTGCAAGGCGGAAACCAAGGTTTCTCTGATCTTGTGGACCTTGTCGTAGGCTTCGAACTCGTTTCTTTCTTGGGTAGAAGCGTTTCTTCCAACTGGGGAAACGTTAATCATACCGTTTCTGAATTCGATAAAGGTACCTCTTCTAACAGGGATATCGATTTCACTCAAGTGTCTCAAGATGAACTTGACCAACTTGTTGTACTTTTCGTTACCAATCCAGTTGATGAAGGATTGGGATTCCAATTCCTTACCCAACTTGTAGGCAGTCAACCCGTTTTCAGAGAAACAGTAGTCAAAGTCGGCCAAAACAGTGGCTCCCAACTGTTCAACTTGCTTGGACAAGTCAGAACCACCAACAAAACCAACAACAACCTTCTTTCTCAACTTGACCAAGGTTTCTCTCATTTCGTCGGAAATGACCAATCTAGCTGGAGTCAAGGTTCCGTCGACATCGAACAAGACCAAAGTCTTTGGATCTTCCTTGTGTGTGAATGACATTATAATATTTCTAAAGTATGCTTTTGTAGATTCAACTAAAAATTTACAGAAAGGAAATGAGTAGTTTATATTCTATTTTTCTGAGGACACCGTGTGTGTGATGAACAACAAAGAGTGAGTGTATATAAAGCGGAGTTGGACAGCTTTGACCGCGTGTTTTGGTGAATTATTACGAAGTTTGTTGGGTAGAGAGGGAAAGAGAGAGGGAAAGAGAGAGAAGGAATGGTGCATGTAAGTTGCTTGGTCCTGCTATTGTTCTTATTCTTCTTGTTCTTATTCCTCTTGTTCTTATTCTTCTTGTTCTTATTCCTCTTGTTCTTATTCTTCTTGTTCTTCTACTGTGGATATCTTTATTGTATTTACCAAATATTATTTATAGATATTGATTTTCAATGAGGTGCGATTACGAATGATTGGAAGAGATGTTTTAGGTAGGGAATTTGCTTAGTTTCTCTGTAGTTTTATCTATTTCATAAAATAACCGATTACTACACTTCATAATAAGACTTGTTATAGTTTACTATTGTATTTTATGTTCGCCTTCCTAATTTTTTCAAAATTTCATAAATTTTGTAAATACATGCATAGTTGGAATTTTTAATCGAAATGTTACAAGATCATACCCCCCTGATTTATTAAACATACCAGGCTTCTCTATCGTTGACCCTTTTAAAACATTCATATTTAAGGGTTTGATATTTATGATTCAGCCAAGAATTTGCAGCAAAATAGCCGAAGTTTTTTCAAATCTCCAAAACAGGATATTCATTTAGCGTTCAAAAACGAATCCAGCCTTGTGAATGGGATTGGTGAAGGAAATTCGTCTAGTATTGCAAGCATATTGTGGTGGTTTTCCAGAGTCAAATTTTGAACCCTTCAACCGGGCACACTTTCAAAGTGAAAAATTTATGAGATGAACCAGAAATCTTTTATTTTACATTTGAAAAAAACAGTGGAAATACAATTAAACTAAATTACTTAAGCGTCGTATTGGTAGTTTGGGAATTGGCTCAAGTTGTTTTCCAACTTACCCTTTCTGGACAAGAACTTAACGTAAGCACCGTCATCCTTAACTTCACCCTTGTTCTTCTTAGCAACGTATTCGTCTCTGTTCAATGGAGTGAAACCCCACTTCTTGGAGATAATAATCTTTTGTTGACCTGGGAACTTGTATCTGGCTCTTCTCAAACCTTCAATAACAACTTCCTTGTTAGAGTCCTTGGTTCTAGCGGACATGATAATTTGACCAATAGAAACTCTGGCAGCCAAACCGTGTGGCTTACCCCAAGCACCTCTCATACCTTGTTGCAATCTATCGGCACCGGCACATGACAACATCTTGTTGATTCTCAAAACGTGGAATGGGTGGACTCTGACTCTCAAGTGGAAAGAATCTCTACCGGAAACCTTGGTAATGTACTTGTTAGCACAGATACGGGCAGCTTCCAAAGCTTCAGAAGACAATTGTTCCAATTCGTTGGAAACCAAGTGAATACACAATGGGAATTCATCAACAGCAGCCTTCTTTCTACCCAAATCGTAGATTCTAATCTTGGCGTCTGGGACAGCTCTGTTGTATCTGGACTTTGGGTATGGTTTGTTCTTACAGTATCTGTAACATCTAGCTGGTCTTCTAGCCATTTTGTCTAAGAATAAAAGTTAGTATAACTGAACAATAAAACAAGAAGATCGAAACGCTCTTTTATATTTATTTCTTATGATGGCAAAAGTAGAAATTTTTTTTCAGTCTGACTAATAGGGTATTACTAATAACATGGGAAGCCACATAAATAGGACCGAATGACCAGTACCAAGCCCATATGAGATTATTTCTTAACTAGGATGCTGTTCTGTCTGACTTCTGCATCATCACGTTGGGTAACTTTAGTGTACATACCTTATTCAACACTTGGTTAATTAGGAAGAAAGTGGTGGTTGTAGAAAAATGTTCTTTTAACTCGAGCGAGAGAATCCAGGGTACTATGGGAAAACTTTTTTTTTATTAATAAGCTGCGATGAGGTTATGTATTGCAGTTTGGATGTTCTGTAGATTTTCTGTGTACAACGTGGTCAAGCGCATGTGATGTGTGACTGCTTTTTCTGATAATAGTAACTGTGTAGATCCTAACATCAGTAGAAGAGGGAGTTGAAAAGAGAGGAGAGGTGTAAAATGAATGGAATATTAGGTATTTAACTACAAATAGGAATAACACAACTTCTAAGTTGTGTGTCAGATTACCATTGTATTGTTGTGTGAAGATTGTGTGGTTCCCAAGGACAATTCTATGACGCATTTCCACAGCCATCCCACGCTGCTTTTCTCTGACCACACCAGTTTTCTCTGTATTTTTTGTCCTTTTATTTCTCTTTTACTTTTCCTCCTTTTTGCTACTTGTCGCAAAGCATTTTCGACACAAGCTTTGTCTCCATATGTTTTGTCGCATTCTGTCGCTCTAGTACTCCACCCTTGATCCCATCTCAGAAAAAATGATAAGCGCAAAAAAAAACCGATGAGGTATTTAGTTTGAAAGTATACTATAGTACAGACATCATGGGCCGTTACAGTGTTAAGAGATACAAGACCAAGAGAAGAACCAGAGATTTGGATTTAATTTATAATGACTTGTCGCTGAAAGAATCCATTGTGAATTTAAAGAACCAACCATTGGATGAATTGAAAACTGGGTTGGGCCAATACTACTGTATTCCATGTGCTAAATATTTCGAAAACCAAATCACATTGGATAAGCATGTCAAGGCAAAGCCACATAAGAGAAGATTGAAGGAATTAAAGGAAAGGCCGTATACTCCATTGGAAGCTGAGGCTGCAAGTGGTGTCAATTTAATGAAATTTATGGAGTCTGTGGAAAAGTATAAGAAAATTGAACAGAACAAGACAGAAAACAAAGAAGAGTACGACCTGTTGGTTAACCAAAAGAAGCCTACTTTGGACGAAATAATGGGTATTGCTCCTGAAGGTTCCGAAAACATGGAAGAATAATTATAGGCGGTCCTTCTTTCTAGTTGTTCCAAAAGAAAAAAAAAAAACAAGAAAAACAAGAAAAACAGAAAACATAAAGTCCAAATTCGTCATTCATATTTAAATATGACAATTGTATATTAGTTGGGAATATAGATGTAAAAATTGTACAACTGTGTAAGACTTGTTACTTGGGGTTCTCTATTTTTTGAAGCTCCTTCCTAATTGGGAAAATCATAATGGCCAAAAAAAAGATCCAAGATATGACGAGAGTATTGACTGGCCATTATAGTTGAACTAATAGTTGGATATACACAATAGTTGATCATACTCTACGCTATTGATGATGCTTATCCGTGTGAAATCACCAATAGATAACAAAAAGATTACTATAGAAGAAAACATTGATATTCCTGATTTTGTTTCTTTATTAAACACCCTTGATGATTTGAAAGATCAAACCCATAAAGTCGTAGCTGGTGTCAAGTTTGGATTTCCTCCCAAAGCATTGGATATCACAAGCAAGGATAAATTGACAACCTTTGGAATAAGAGGAGGCGATCAATTGCTCGTTGAGTATGGTGAACCCAGGGATTCGGGTCTGATTCCATCAGTGTTTATCCCCCAAATCAATGAATATCTAATTCTACGAAATGTTCCAGATGACAACTCGTGTCTTTTCAATGCAGTAGACTATGCGATAAACGGACATCAATCGATTAGAGACCCGCAGGATCTTCGTAAAGTAGTTGTGTCGCATATATTAAACAACCAAGACCTCTTTAATGAAGTGGTTCTTGGAAAGAGTCCAGAAAAGTATTGTGAGTGGATTTTGAAAAAGGATTCGTGGGGAGGAGCCATTGAACTCGGGATATTGGCCGACTGGCTTTCTGTTCGAATTGTGTGTTTGGACATTGAGCTGGGGAAGTTTATGCATTTTCAAAATGAGACCAAAAAGCCCAATCGGTTTATCGTTTTGGTATATAGTGGGATTCATTACGACTTGGTGGTTCTTAATCTGGTATTGAGTACTAGTTCCAGCGACAAACTCTTGGATTTGACGAGTTGGAACATGGACAAGCTAGACGTGATAATCGATGCGGCATCCGAGTTGTGTAGTCTTCTCCAGCTGAAAAATTACTCTACCAACACCACAACCTTTAGAGTGCGTTGTTTGGAGTGTTATGAGGTGTTGATTGGGGAAATGGGTGCTTCTAAGCATGCCAATGATAAGGGCCATTTTCGGTTCGGTGAGGTACACTAGTGTGATAATAGAGTTTTGAATTGAAATTTATTAATAATGTAGAGTATATAAAAAGACGAAACCACACTGGTTTTATCTTAACTAGTAACATTTTTCGTTTATATATGTTCCCTCATTTGCAGCCAAATTTACTGTGAAATCACAAAGAGTTGCCGAACATATAAATGCATGACATACCTACAATGTGTATATTTCTTCGGCTTGAAATCTGGTAGAATATAGAAATAGGGAATGAGAACAGAACAGAAAACAAGGTACAGGCAGGAGTAAATACGCACAGTTTGAAGTATACACAGCCTAACACATTTACACATATACACATGGTATACACATAGTTTACACATAGTTTACACATAGTTTACACATAGTTTACACATAGTATACACAGTTCAAGTATACAAGTACAGAGTTAATACACATGGTTCTGTAACAGACAACCATATTCCATTTGCACAACCACTCCTCTACTATCCTCTTCGTAGTATCCCTTCGTAGTACCCCTTCGTAGTACCCCTTCCTCCTCACCTCCTTGTCCGGACACGCTTCGCAAAAAATTTCCTCTTCGATTCTTGTTCACTTTTTTCTTTTTGAAGGCCAGAGGCATAGAGTACCACTTGTTCGAGTTATTCAATTATCTAGGAACATCATGTCTGAATTAACTGAATTTTTTTGTAAGTACCTTGGAGAGTTTTCATTTGAGCCGCTACTAACTGCATTTTCCCAGGCCGTACCCCCAAGTCAATCGACTTGACCCAGAGCTTGGTGGATATCACTCCAGCACCCAAGGCCGATGCCGAATGCCGCTCTGCCTCGTACTCGCCTAGCGGGCAGTACTTTGCCTACACGCAGCCCAACGAAGTGATTGTCTTGAACACAAAGGACAAGGCATCTGTGGCTGCCAGAATCGACATTGCAGAGGCATTTGATCTCTACTTTTCTCCAAAGGGCACGTTTCTCTGCTTGTGGTGCAAGCCCGTCTTGGTCAACAAGGAGCTGGGCATCTGGACCAAAAACGTCAAACTCTACAACTTGGCCAACGTGACCTTGATAGCCGAATGGTCCCAGAAGAACCAAGGTGGCTGGCAACCCCAGTTCACCAGCGACGAAAAAACGTTTGCCTTTAACGCCGCCAACAACAAGGAAATCCACTTCTTCGACATCAACCCAAGCTTAGACCAAGTCATAGACCTCAAGAAACCAACCTTGAGATACAAGGTGTCCGATCCAAAGGTGCCTTTCCAGAACTTCAAGATCTCTCCAGGCTTGAACACCTCCATAGCCATCTTCTTCCCGGAAAAGGCTGGAAAGCCCTCCCAAGTGTTGGTGTATAACTTCCCCAACTTCAAGCAGGCCATTTGTTCCAAGACCTTTTTCAAGGCGGAAAAGTGCCAGTTGAAATGGAACTCGTTGGGCACTGCATTGTTGGCGTTGGCCCTGACCGACCACGATACCACCAACCAGTCCTACTACGGAGAAACCAACTTGTACTTGTTGGGGATTGCTGGCTCGTACAACTCGCGGATCGAATTGTCCAGAGAAGGCCCCATCCACGACATCACCTGGTCGCCTTCTTCCAGAGAATTTGCAGTCAGTTACGGCTACATGCCTTCAGAAACCACCTTTTTCGATGCCAGGGGCCACGCCATCCACTCCTTGCCCACTGCTCCTAGAAACACCATCTTATACTCTCCTCACGGCAGATACATCCTCGTTGCTGGGTTTGGAAACTTGCAAGGTACCGTGGATGTGTATGACCGTCAAAACAAGTTCACAAAGGTGGTCACGTTCAACGCGTCCAACACGTCTGTTTGTGAATGGTCCCCCTGTGGCAGATTCATCTTGACCGCCACCACGTCTCCTCGTTTGAGAGTGGACAACGGCTTGAAGATCTGGCACGCCAGTGGTAAGTTGATCTACTACAAGGAATACTCGGATTTGTTTGCCATTGGATGGAAGCCTCAAGATACCTCTTTGTTCCCCAACTTGAAGCAGTTGGAAGATGCTCCGGAGGCACACGCCTCTGCACAAGCCTACTTGGCCAAGAAACCCGTTTCTTCTAGTTCCGATGGCGCTGTTGCCAAGCCAAGAGGGGCTTACCGTCCTCCACACGCCAGAAGCGCAGGAGCCCCAGCCTCCTCGGGAACCTCTTTACAAGAAATGTACGAGGGAAAGATGCAAAAGGTGACTGGTCCAACTAGACTCGGAGTCAACCCCGTTACAGGAAGAACCAGAGTGGTTCCTGGAGCTGCGCTTGCAGACAAGTCCAAGAAGAATGTGAAGAACGTGAATGTGAATGCAGCCACGAAGAATGGCAAGAAGCCTGAAAACGATGTCTCGTACTACCTGGGCCCTCCAGACAGCGGTGTTGGAGTTGGAAGCTCGGGCAGCATTGAAGACAAAAAGATCAGATCCTTGTTGAAGAAGTTGAGAGCGATTGAACAATTAAAAACCAAACAATCCGCTGGTGAACCTTTAGAAGACACGCAGATCAGCAAGATTAAGAAGGAAGTTGACATTAGAACCGAATTAGAAAGTTTGGGTTGGTCTGAATAAGTTGATGAGTGAGAGCAGTGTGTTTATTGCGCTTGTTCGAATCTTTTGAATATGTATAGTAATGTATTGATAGACTTCTATGTATGTATGTATATCACGTGAAAGCTGCAAATGAAAGGGATAAAGGTTATTTAAGATTAAGATTTCCAGTTTATGTAATGTTAGAATGCAGAATTTACTATTAATTGCGTTTTTTTAATATTCACCATGTGCTAAATGAAATACAACACTATAATAATGAAGAAATGAAATAAGATTATATTATAAGATTATAAAAATGAAATACGATTGATTAAAATTATGCAAAGGGTGTAATTGGTGGTTTTTTTATTAGTTGGGTTATTTATTTGTCGACTTATTTATTTGTCGAGTTTTTACAAAATTTGGGGGGTTATTGAAAAATTTGTTAAATGAAATCTTTTTTAAGAAGAGTTGGAGACAGATACCTGTTTTTCTTTTCTAAACGGTTACTAGGAACCCGTAGCGAACACCGGTTGAATCAGGTATCACAATAGTTTGTCTTAACTTTTTTGGTTTTCTAATTATACAGATTAAATAAGATACAAAGATATACAAGAAAGAGGTGATTTGATAAGATTAGAAAAGATAAGAGGATGCCAAGAAGATTCAAACGAGAGGGTGAAAAAGAAGTTTCCATAGAAGATACCAAAATATCTATCTATAGATCTGAAGGATGTATCAAAAAGACATTTGGATAACTTGGATCATGCACATTTTGTGAGACCTGCCCTGAATGTCAAAGTGAAGAAATTCAACCAAGCGCGGGTAAACGGCG